>JAMKCH010085299.1:0-157593 GCA_023653785.1 Ophioderma brevispina
TTATATAGAACTTTGACCTCGGTAGGTCCGAAACAGCGTCCACCAACCCCATAGTTTTTTTTTTATTATTGATAATCAGCGAAAATAAGCGTGTTCGTGCGTATTCGAAATAAATTACCGGGACAGCTATAAACTGAGCATCAATGGATACATCATTTTAATGTTACCGTAACGGACGAACGGACGAACGAACGCACACACTAACTAACAGTTTCCGGGCGATTTGTAGGAGCTTGCTTCGCAGCTCAAAAATGACATTTTACAGAATCATTTATAGTGGATACAAAGGATTCACACCAGTAAATAACAGGGGAAACAGAGGTAAGTCCAGCCCCTGCTGCAAATGATGGTGTTTTTTGCGGACCCTCGCCTAAGTATACCCTAAGACCTGAGAGAAATGGCGAGATTCTGGGTTGCAAATCATAGTTGCTATCAATATTAAGTATAAAATCTATAGGAATATCAAAAAAAAGGTTGACATTGATACATTATTTTGATCCGACAATTTTAACCTTATTCTTACAGGGAACACCTGACTGAAAAAGTGCTCTGACCTCCAGGATCCACGGTGCATGCTAGTCTTCACGGTTGAGTAGCTCGAAAATTTTGAGGATAACTACCAGAATTTTATGATTGATCGGGTGTTAGCTTTAAGGTCTGATATGTTCCATTGAGGAGAAAATTACGTTTTCATCTCACCCATTTTGTACAGGAACGAATGGGACAAATAGCTAAGGATGGGGACTGTTTAAGACGGTCATTAAATGAATTCCATAAAAAAATATCAGACACTTTAATGTATTCGCTGCCGTATTGAATTTATTGCTTACTCATTGGTTAATCATTATTTTAATTGATCTCAATGGATATTCTGACTGCTAAAACCCTGGGACACACGGAATAATTACTTGCTTGTTTGAGTTTGAAGTTTTTGGCGGCCATTTTGAATTATCGCGTTCTTACGAAATGCTCAAATTTGCTCGTCTCGCACCCATCAGATTCAGAGACAGCAGCAATGGCTGGTCTAAAAATTATATATGTTATAAAACAAGTTTAGCGTGGTTCTTAGCTTGGACTATCCTACTCAGTTCATATTGTGCTAATCCTGCCTCCACATTAATCCGGTTTTTCAAACTCTGAACACTGTTGAGAAAGCTCTCACTCATCTAGTCCACTCAATCTATGAAAAATACTACGTACACCTAGACAAAATTGCAACAGAAGGATGTTTGCTGTAACTAGCAGTAAAAGCTCTCGCAACAAAATATCAAAAAGGTATAGAAAAAGGGAAACCTGGCAAGACATGCTAATTTGCTTTTATCCTACGTGGACGTATTTGCCCATGTTAAATATATATAGTTCAGAAATGCATATTTAGGGAAATTTTTAAATTTCTGTTAGTATGTTGAACATGTTTTGCATGGCCATGCATGCAAAATGTGTAGAACTTGTAATTGATATATTAAAAGTGGAAAAAGATATTCATTATTCAAGATGGCCGCAGTTTCCCCGCGCAAATTCATTTTGCATTCTAGATGATTTGTTAGACTACAATCCGGGTACGGGGATCTTTATTTAGTAAATTATTATCAGACAGTATCCAATGGGGTAATTAGATGTAGCTAGCACTGGGGAACCTCCTGTCTGAAATAATGGGAATGTGTGCCTCAACCAGGTGAAAAGTTGAGTCCTTTAATATAAAATGTACCAAAAAATATAGGGTCAATCGATACACAAGCTGAATAAAAAATGAAACTTTAAGAGGGGCCACTGAAGAAACAACCTGAAGTTAAAATAGGAAGTGCCTCTCTTCCAGAGTTCAACTTGCAAAGAAATTATAAAATTGCTGCAATAAAATTATAAAATTGATCAAAATGTGCGCGTAGGCCGCGAACAATTGGAAGTCGTGTGTTAAAATTCTCTGAAAAACTGGCTACTTTATGCAAAAAGTGGGTAGCATGAAAGAAGAAAATAGGGGGTAATTGAGTATCTGAAGATTTTAAAAAGGGTCATTGGATAATAGCCCGGGTAATAGGTAGGACAGAAGTACAAAAAAGAAGGTGGTACAAACCAGTTTGAAAAGGGTTCTATCCTGAGGCAAATTCTGCGTAACCATAGCGGAAGTGCCCCAATTGTCTCTCACTTTTACCGTGAACTTCCCGCCATCACATCATACATCCCTGGAGATTAGAATGCTAAACATGTTCACTTGCAACCAACGAGACCAACAGAAATGGTATGTACATGAAGGACTTCATGAAAGAATGTAATCTTATTGCCACTAAAACAAGATTCCAAAATCAAGCAAATAGACTGTGGGCACACCGACAACAAAATGGAGAACTTATCCAGCAGGACTACATTATAGTCAGAAAGAAGTATTAACAGAGCCTACAAAACTTTTGAAGTTGTTAAGTCTGATCATATAATTGTCTCTTGTAGGGACCAGATAATAAGTCATCCTCGTAGTAAGCAGCATAGTATATGATATCCTCACAGCAACCAACAGAGAAATAATGCACTGGAGATGCTACCTAGGAGAAAGAACACGACTACCGCCTTTGCCTCAAATGACAAAGTCAACAACGCTAGAGAAGAACTGAATGAGTACCGTACTAAATCCACTAGAAGTTCCAAGCACAAACGTGATGCTGCTAAGGCTGCACATGATGAAAACTCCGTGGTGTTTGAGGAACGTGTTATGTCCAAGGCTGAATATTTTGACACCCTACATCTTGAAAACAAACATGTTGCTGCGAGGAAAGCTCTGAGTGAGATGACTGGCAAGAAGGCTACCCCACCTATAAGAATCAATGGTGTATCACCTGAGGAGTGCCTTAACGAATGGTTTCAGCACTTTAGCTATCGACTTGGCAAACCGGTTCAGAATACCATACCACCAACCTTGATGAACCTTTGTTCAATCACAAGAAGGCAGACACATTCCCATCCACACTGGACCTTTCATTATAGAGGAGCTTCAGAAATGCCTGAAGTCACTGAACAACACCAAGACACCTGGTCCCATCATTAGAGTTTGTAAAATTGGCAAGTATCTTGAGAAATTATCATCCCACTTCCACTTATATGTATCAATTGCAACACATTTGCAAGCATAACCATGAAACTGCAACAACTGTAACAGACTAATGAAACAAGAGTTAATATGTTGTAAAAAAGTTAGCAATTCAATGAAACAATAGTTTATATGTTGTACAATAACCAAAATATAGGCAAAAATAGCACATAGGTTTTATGCAAATTAGCATGTCTTGCAATGCTTCCTTTTTTCTACCTTTTTGATATGTTGTTTGGGATGGATTGTACAGCAAATTACAGCAAGAAAACCTGTAGCAATTTTGTCTAGGTCATACTACAGATTGAGTGGACTAACTGGAATGCTCCAGGACTTATCCATCCCGATGGTTATTAGAGATGCTTATACGAATGCGGACATGAAAGTCGACAGGTACATGTTCAAGCATGGATATCTTTGGACAGTGCAGATAATATGGGCAGTGTAACTTGTTTTACCCGCTGCTGTAAATATTACCAAGATTTACAAATCATCTAATAAACGGGAAGATGTCTCTGACAGGGAGATAGAGTAGTAACCATGTTGACGATTATTTGCTGGACTTTGAAACACTGGTCTCAAGATAACGATAACAAAATTTTTTGTTTGGTAGAAAAGGGTGGTTATTTTAAGAGCGAAAAACGTGAGTGACAAAATTTCCACTGTGCGTAGGGGTGTGTGCACTGTCGACTGCTTGCACTGTGAAGTATTGCACCAAGAACGCTGTTCGCCTAGAAAATGTTCTTAACGTTGATTTTGTGAACAAAGGACAGAATTTTTCAAAAACAGAATAAAAAAGATTTTGTATAAAAATATTCCGTCATTTTCTTTCGAAATAAGAAATTAGGAGTGAGCCTACGCCATGACATTTGTGTACATCTCAGTACAAAGGTGTTGACGTGAATAATATGAGACAGCCCGGAACAGCGCATAATGGTTTGCCCTAAGAGCGGGGGCAAAGAGACAAAAGATTTGAAGGGGTCACTTTTTTAAATTGTCCAATCAGGTTGAAAGTATAAACACGAGTGTCTACTAACACATACGGATTCTGGAAAGGTATAGTTTGTAGTTATAATACAGCCTTAAAGTGTGCAGATTTATAGGCCTTAAAAAATAGTCACTAAAAAGGTCAATTTCAGTTGTACAAGAGTCAACATTAAAAGTTACTGGATTGTATAAAAATGTGCAAATTTTGTGGTTGAGTTAATAGGGATTGTAAACTTAGTGAATGGTTTTGACTGTCTCCAGTGGTGGTTTCAGATGTTTAGGGGGGGACCGAAGGTCAATTCAATTGCATCATAGGCGTGAATTGACTGGTTCCCTTACTTAAGTAATAAGCATTTGCGACATCATTTTGGAGAAATGTTTCATCATATGTGCCACTCTTATAGAGACATTAAGAACAGAGCAGATTAACGTTCTTATAGACGTCATAAGAACAGCAAATCACAACAATCACTTATAAAAGCATTTTTCAAACAGTAGGAGATGTTCGTATTCCCAATCATAAAGCTCAAGGAACTGTACTCGTTCGCTTGCTTTGCAATGTGCACAGTGCAAATCTGTCATTATTGTGATACTTCTTTTACCGTATCTATTAATGCATTAAATCAATTTATCTTCCAAAGAAAAAAATTGTAAGATTTTGAACAAGTGGTCTCAACTGTAACGTATATTAAAGCCGCGCGATCTGTGATCCAATGTGTATACTAGCATGGCAAACGCATGCCACGCTAACACTGTAACATTGATAAATCCTTATACATAAATACACCATCATAGGCAAATTTCAATTATAGCATCAAGGAAATTCGACTAACGTTATAGAAAGACTTCATTCATATGCAATTCTCCATGAAATGATATCAACAGTCAAGGGGCCACGTCCCAAAGACAATCACATGATATTTTGTGTATGTCAATGGGACAGATGCTTTCCTGTAGAAGCATTCGTCCCTTGGTCTCTAACTAATGGATACTGACGTTTGTTTTTATAACTAGAAATGATTGTGATGATGAAGCGCGTTGGCGTTGTTAAGGCTGGAAAAGATAGACAATCCATAATATATTTATGAGCTAAACTATTCACGATATGTGCTATTATATGCATCGTCGATGCTAAGACTCACAGTGTGAGATGAGCGCCTCGTACGACAACACTGCACAATACGCATAAATATGGGCACTTGGTCATGCAACTCGTCAAGCAAATACTCTGTTTTTATTAGTTTTGAAGCAGTTTACAAACTATGTTTGTCAAGTCAGCTTCTTCTTAGATATAAATATAAAAAATATTGGATTTTCGGTTGATAACCAGTAATATCGCCCTCGCGAAGGGGACAAAAGATCAGGCTCGTATTCGGATCGCCCGATATGAATTAGGCTCGGACGATATTTCTGTTATCAACCTCAGCCATCCAAAAATATGATATAATATGTTTTGCGTATGGGCGAGTTATTATCATTAAATCATGTAAGTCGTTTCTGTAATTTATTGCTAGCAAACGTTTGTTGGCATCACAATAGCTTGTTTTTCGAATTAAAAGACCGTACTGGTACAAGATTTAATATGTGAACCAAGACATCCATCAAATTATATAAAACTTGCCAAGGAGGCTAGTGATTAAGAATTGATGGCGATGTGGTAAACTGTAAGCCTAAAAGTACATCTTAAGCCGACAAAAAAATCAACAATTAAGATGTTGTGTCAGAAGAAAGTTAATATTTTTCTAATTATAATTGTGACATTTGGAAATGTTCGCTTTTATTTTATGAAGAGCTATTTATTAACACTACACACCAATGTTCTTGGGTCAATTTGAGTACACATTCCGATCTACAGGGTGAGTAAAAATTGACCTTAATTGTGTTTTTGGATTTTCTTTCTAAAGGGTGTAGAATGTGTAGATATATGTATCACGGTTACAAGGGAGGAGTACCGCCCTCGTTAATAAAAGCCGTGGACAGCTATTGGTCCTCCTCTCCATTAATACAAATAAGTACTAAAACATACCTTTATGGTGACACAATGACGCCATAACGTCTGCGAGTCGGAAATTGGACATTCCACAGAAAATAGGCGAAATCCCATTTCCGCTAAAAAAAAAGTGAGGAATGTCGGATTTTAATGCCCCCCCACCCACCAGGGGTCTTTATTAAATGATGGCCAATGACTAGTTTCTACATTAGCCACAGAGTTTAGAGCCTCGGTGCATTATATATTGTTCAAAAATGTAAACACCAAAAATTCTTGGAGTGGCAGGTACCACTTCCATATTGTGTCCCTAAAATGCCCGGAAAGGATGAAAAAAAATGATACGTGGAAGCTTTTACGAAACATTGGCATCATTTTAGCCAATTGATCAAAAGTTCATGGGGGGGGGGGGTGTCAGGGACGATGGTTAACCAACAGAATACCGATTTAACCAAAGATTGGTAATCAGGATATATTGGTGGTATGCTTTACATGGAGGAAGCTAACAAATGTGAAAAACAAAAAAGTGAACCATGGTGGTGTCACATACCAAACCCTTACATACATGGTTTGGTAAACTATAACTCATTCACATCGGCTCTTTTTGCGTCCTTGTCCTATACGACTGATCGCAGATGAAGGTTAAGATTGTCCCTACAGGAGTTGGTGATTAGTGATAGGTTATAGGTGAGAGAAGCAACAGAAAATAACAGGAAACATCAGAATACAGATAATCGCGGAGAGAGGACAATCATCCATCTGCACCAGCAATCTACGGGGTTGGCAAAACCAAAACGATTTTTTACGTACTGAATTACTTATGATTATTGTTATAAAAGGACAATAATGCAACCACAGGATGAGAATGCTATGAACCTCGTCGTCACCAATGGAGGGGGGGGGGGGTTACCACAAATCTCGTCTTACGCGGGGGGGGGGGGGGGTTACGCCCCTAGATGACTGTGACTCTCGTTGTGCTACAATGCAAAAGCTCCGCGGTAAAAGTTAATCATTCTCTCATCCGTTATGCGTCATTTTAGCCGAAAAAAAGTGAGGTCATCCTGAGTTAGGGATGCCGTAACGTCGAAGTGTAAGGGTGGGGGGGGGGGGTGGTTCCCCCCCAAGGATATTTTATGGGCATTTTTTTAATTATGTACCAGTATGGCTTTTAATTAAAACTCGATGCGTTATGTAAAACTAGTCATTGCCATCATTAGAGCTAAAAACCGATGAAAAAAAAACACTTCACGCAAAATTAGAATTTTCTGCAGATGTCTGTGGAAAAGGCAATTACGCGACTCGCGGACTTGATGACGTCCGGTGACGCCAACTAGGTAGTGGTGGTACTTATGTTTGAAATCAGGAAAGAGGAGGACCATAGCAATTCTTTGGTATAAAAATCATAAGCATAGGGGGCTTTATACGAATACCCCCCTGGTAAACCCGGTTACAAAAAAGGCTTGGTAAGATCGAGGGTTAAGAAATAATATACACCAAAAAATGAAAAACGTCATGTACTGTAACTTTGCGTGCTTTGGATATTTAGGAATGTTCTATATACGTTGCCAAGACGATTAAGGTGTTTTTTTAGTTTTTTTCATTTACACCACAGGGCTTAGCAACTATAAATTTAATCGATTGTTCAGAAAATAACGTACTTTGATTTAACAGATGGATTTGTGATATTTTTAATTTGTCTGTATTAATATTCTGTAGGGGTGCTTCACAAAGAGATCATCAGAATACATTGGTACATGCAATTTTAAATATTTGCAGGTGGTTGAAAAAGGGGATGACGTTTGAAGGATACACAATATAATGTTGTATATACATAAATTCGTGGTAGTTTAACAGTAAAAAGTAAAAAGCTGGTTATGTAAATAATACTCGACATCAGTCTGTTTCCACCACATGTTACATCAAATTCTGTACAGAGATGAAGTCAAAGATTTCAATGATAGACATCGTAAATATTTTGCATTACACTTTACAAATTAACTATTTTAGCATCAAGCAGAAATCATTATTTGTGAATAGTTGTTGTTCTTAAGTGTGGATGTGGGACTTAATGCATTTTTTGTAATCTGATTCAACGATTTTTCATTTTTAAATTTGGCAAAATACACTAGAAGGCCCTAAAGATAAAACTAAATTAACTGTGTTCAACACTAGAATAATGTACAGTATATCGCAAGCCATAAAGGCCAAACGTATGCTGCAACGCGTTGAGAGAAAGTGCAACGCGGTGAGACTTCGGCAAACGCGTTGCGACGTCGGCCAATCAAAATTATGATTTTATGTGAACGTATTTAAAAAAAAGACCCACAACCCGTTGCCAGATACTTTGCAAAGCGTTGGCAAAACTTCCAACACGTGGCGAGCTTCACAACGCGTTGCAAAGACTTAACAACGCGTGCTAAGGTCCCACAAGCCATACGGGCATAACGTATTGCCGACAACGCGTTGCGATCAGTTTCGGCAACGCGTTGCGGAAATCTCGGCAAACGCGTTGGCGACATTTCAGCAACGCGTGTGGACATTTGGTAAACGCGTTGCCAAACCGTACGCAAGCGTGGCGGCAAAGTTATGCCCTTATTGCCTTCACAACGGCGTTGTGAAGTTTACAACGTTTTGTGAAGCTCGCAACGCGTTGTGAGGCTTGCAACGCGTGTGAAGGCCATTAAGGGTCTAACGTATTGCCGCAAAGACGTGTGACCTATTTTTGGAAAATACGTCACAGAATATGCCTATGATTGTGATTGCCGAGCTCGCGCAACGCGTGGCCAAAAAGGTCGCAACGCGTTGCACTTTCTTCACAACGCGTTGCGGGCATTACGTAGACTTAGGTTGTGAACCTTCGCAAACGCGTTGTCCGTTGTGAAGACGCAACGCGTTGCTAGATCTTTGCAACGCGTTGTGCGTCGAGTTTTTGAAATACGTCACAGCAATTCGTCATTCTAATGGACGACGCCGAACGCGTGCTATATCGCGGCAATACGTTATGGCCTTCATGGCTTGCGATACACGCACCGTGAGAGAGTTGCTGAGACATGATCCCACGCTAAAATTTGCCTTAAGTTGAGTTAATAGGGTCAGAATTTCAAAATAATTCACCAAACAATTTGCTAAAGCTATGAAGTCATAAGCCTAGGCAGTTTCATACAGCGTAGTGGCAAGTTAAATTTGAGGGAAATATGGCTTGAAAATGTTTCAATTTGGACCGTACGAGTTTGTACGGTTTTTAAGGTACCCTTTTTAAAATATTCTTTACTTATCACCCGGGCAAAACCAGGCTAATGATACCATCTCATAGCGTGGTTGGACTAAACAGCCCAATTGACTTGGATCCATCCATTGCTCGAGACTTTGGAAGAATTGTGAGGAAGAAGCCATTTGATGGTCGGACGAGATACAACCTTTGGAGGGCGATTTGAAATGACGAGTATAAAGCATTTTAACATCGGAAAAAAAACCGAACTTGGGCGTGGCGGCCGTTTTGATTAAACAAAGTATTCTCAAACAATCGGCGCTTTGAGTATATTCTTATCTTGGTTCAGGGCGTTAAATATTACACCTGGCCATGTTTTACTAGCGGTCCTCTATGACTGTCTACAGAAAAAGGTTAATACACGTCGCTGCAGAGTTGGCTGATACTGTATAGCGTATTATTGAAGTCATGAAGCACTAGCCAGTTTCATAAAGCTTCGTCGCGAGCTAAATTTTGGGTTAGAAATCAAAATGGTTCTGTTTAAAACTACGGTAGTACCCTCCAAAATATTTCTTTACTTCACCGCGGGAAAGCCCCAAAAACATACTATTAAGAGCCAATCTCATGCGGGGTCGTGATCTAAACAACAATGGTACTGGAGCTCTCCACTGTCGAAAACTCGGCGTAGAATGTGCCAAGCGAGATAACCTTATGGAACGGTGTAGCACTACTTTAAAGGAGAGTTTAGCTAATGAAAATAAAACTGACCGACTCAAAATTTACATCGAAAAAGATGATTGTGTCCCGTGCCTTGGTCTGATAAAATATTGGCATCATTGCTTTAAGCTAACTCTAACAAAGATCCATTCTAAATATTATTTCTCTGATCCAGTTCTACAGAAAAGTCAGGTGGGAGGTCACAGAATAATAAGCATTCTATATAGCCATTAACAAAACATACACCTTCATTAGTTCATATTATTGTATGCAATTTAAAGGATCTTATTTAGGTTTTTAACGCTAGCTGTTGATGATACTGAATTCATGCCGGGCGGACGTTAAGAATGACGCAAAAAAAGCGTTGATTTCTTCACACACGGCCGAACTAAACTATATCATCCATTTAACTCGACTACAGACGAACATATGGGTATTATTTCACATATAAAAAACTTACAATCTAAATGCCATTTGAACTATTAACAAGATAGCCTGAATATTAAACCAACCACTTGACAGACTGAAATATTACATCCACCAGGCGGGCATAGCTCGAGGGAATAAATCGAGAAGTGCTCGCCTTAAAAACAGTCCTTCACTACCGGGCGTGCATGAGCGCAACCTTGCCCTAAAGATTTGATTTCACTTATACTGGAATGAATTATACCCTACAGAGGGATATGATTTTTTTTTATTTAATATTTCCCCGAAGCTGGCCAGGGCACGAAAAATGTTGGGGAAAACCTCGGCGGATTTACATTGCACAAGTTACCACTTAAGTGATTCAAGGGGTTTTTTCATCAGTTGAGTTGCTCAGGGGGGGGGGGGGGGGGGTTAGAGGTGGTAGGAAACAATTTCCCGAGGGAAACTTTTACACGAAATTAAACACATGGTAAGGCGTTAATTAGGTAACCCACAAATCAGCAATAAATAAAAATAATAAAAAAAGTAAAAAAAATTTTAGGGGCAAAATATTGTTCTCAAAACACGAGAAAAGTTGGGAAAAAAGACGGAAAAATTCAAAGGAGCGGCACTACAGCAAACATTTGATGAAAAAACTTTAGTTTTATGTTGATATCTATATAGAAGCCCCAAATTACTTAATTTAACACAAAACCAAAATGGTTTAGGGAATCCAGGTATTTATGGTGTTTGCAAAATACACGTCATTTGCCCATGAGTGGGTACAGTAAACGGTTTAGCAAGTCCACGATGAAATTGTTTGTTTTTTTTCAGCAGCATTAAAGGGTAATATTTAATGTTACTACGTATTGTTTACTTTCCAGGTATATGGAACTTATAATCAGGAAAAAAATAAAAAAAGTAAAAAAAATATGGTTCTTTTGATTTTTAAAAACATTCTCAAATGACTTCCGTAGTGCCCAAGGGGGTTCCCTGGGACCCCACTAAATAACTCACTTACGGCTAGGCCGAATTTAATTATTCTGTTATTGAAAAAAGTGCATTTAAGTCGGGACAATATACAAAAAAAAACCGGCGCAAAAAACCCACGCGTAAAGTGACCAGCGCGAAAACAAATTGTGGGGTCCATAGGACCCCCCCCTCTTTGTCACTAAGTGGTACGGGAGCTTTTGCAGTTAAAGAGGATGTCTAACAAATGGAATTAAAGTTCAAACACGCTGAAATGAGTCCATACTGAAATCCGTATTCGAAAAAAAGGCTGGAGGTATAAAAATATAATTTCATTCTTTTAATAATAAAACTTAAATCTAAATTTCATTGCAAGCTTTTCACCATGACTGCAAACCACAGTTTCAGTGTCTACCTAAACACCTGTCGGATTCAATACTTTTAAATGTCTATAGCAAGCAATTGCACACAATAGTACGGAGCTGGGTGACCACTGTTTTAAAGTCTGCAAAAAGCCTGCCAGAGGCACAATGAAGGTTGGCAGTGATGTCACTGCAGAAGCTAGCATTCAATAAAATGAAGTACACAATTATACACATTCCAATGGAATAAAAAATACAATGGACGTGACTGTTAGTGTGGGTTATTTCAGTGCGTATTAGATTTTGGCGCACTCCTCTTAGAATATTATTATGGAAACCGTCGTTTTGTGGATATTATAAATGCATTCCGCAAAATAAGCGTAACAAAATGTTTCTGATACACTTTCTGAGCGTCAGACTAACGGGAAAACTATTTCAAGCTGAATAGGGAATAATGCAATTCATAGGTACATACCCCAACCAAAATAAACAAAACAAGGTATTTTAACCCTGGGGCACTACCAAGGGGGTTTGAAAACGCATTCAAAACCAAGTTCTCCGTGCTGGGCGCGGACATTTTGAATATTGCCCACGGAAATAATTATCAGTTTGGGCTTGATACCACAAAATGTCAATTCGATACAAAACAATCCGCCAAAATATCAGTTGTTGCATGTTGGGCATTGGGTGGTTTAAAATTTTGTCCGGACCCGTTGTCCACACAACGAATGAACAGGCACCCATCAGGTCTGATTTAATAAACCGCCTCAATGAATAACTCTTTTCACCTAGGCCGCGCATTGCATTATGAGAAACAAAGAGTATCTGAGCAAAATGACCCAGGTACACTATTATTACACTATTACACCTGGCCACCTAAACACATTAATTAGATTTGTATCACTACCCGATTAGTGATATGCAAAGCGGCCACCCACATGTAGTGGAAGAAGCGGAGGGAAGGCAGCCATGCTTTTCTGGGGTACCTCTAGGGTCTTGTGTCGCAAAAACATGCGAGGACGGTGAATTTTAAAGATTACGTAACGTTTTGACTCTCCTATCTCTATAGAAACTCTTTGGGCAACAACCTAGAAACAATTGATTGGCCCATTACATGCATACCACATATCGTCGTGGGTTCTGCTACTGTCGCAATCAGCATAAATGCTTGTTCTGAAAAAGGCGTTTGAAAGTTTTTGAGTGATCTCTGATTGCGTTTTGGAATTCAAATGAAATAAAAGAACATGGTATTTAAAGTGGTGTATGTTAAAGAAATGCATGGTTACTAAATGACGACAGTATTAAAATACCAAGAAACAACTGTTTTCTTATTCAAAATGACCACTGAATGTGATTTGACAGTTTGTCAAAACCCAACTGTTTGATTCGCTGTGTTATAAGGAGTCGAATACGTATTCGACAGCATGAAACCCGTTGATTTCTAATGTTGGTATGGTGAGATTACTATAGCTACGGCGGGTTTTTACTATTTTAAAATGATGATGCCGATGATGCCACGATGATAAGAATAACGATGGCGGTGATGATGGTGGCAATAATGATGAAATAAGGAAACATCGAGCTTGACGACGACAATGATGATGATGATGATGATCGACGACAATGATGATGATGATGATCGACGACGATGATGATGATGATGATCGACGACGATGATGATGATGATGATCGACGACGATGATGATGATGATGATGATCGACGACGATGATGATGATGATCGACGACGACGACGACGACTATTGCATTGTGTTTATGTTACAAACCATGCAAATTTGTATACAAATGACTTCCATAAGCGGTTAAAATGGGAAACATTCACTGTTGCATTATCGTTCGTTGTAAAATATAGCGCAGACTGACCACGATGACCAACGAATTCAGAAAATTACATCCTCTTACAAATTTGGCTCCTTAAAATTAATATCTTTAATTACTTGCCAATATGTTTACCTAATTTTTGCAGAAAAAAACATACATTTCAGGAGTAAATACGTTAGAAGGAAAACAAACATTGTAGTGCATGTTGTATAAAAATTAACAAATAGTATGTATGTTGTAACACACAATACATATTGGCTAGAACTGTTGAGCTCAGAAAATATTTCAAATGTAACTGGAATGTTTCATAACTCAAAAGGTTTTGGAGGATAAAAGTGGTCATACAACTTTATAAATAACATATTTTTCTCGTTTTCTTAAATTTCTCATTACATAATACTTTAAAGTAATGTACACGCTTAAAATATATACCAAACTTGAAACGAATTAACTAATGGGTAATATACTCATAAAATCTAACATAATCTAAACAATTTAGAGGGCACTAACGCTTATAAAAACAACTTCCCAAAGAAAATATTATTTGTTTCCTGAAAGGCGAGTTTTTTAAAATGATATATTAGTAATTATTTAGTTTGCAAAATATCCAAGTTAACATCAAAGAAAATCAAACTTTCACAATATGTTTACAAGTCTATTTTGTAACACGGTTTACTAAGGGGTGGGGTGGTAAACACCCCGAGAATTCATTATCATAAAGCAATAGATGATTTCGATGTTGGTACCAGTTTATAGCATTGGTCAACCGTTTTCTATTGCTTCCAACATAACCTAGTATGGCGTCACAATGACGTCAAAGTTCACAAGTTGGTAAAATTGGTCATTTCCACAGACACACATCAGAGTATAAAATGAAAAAATGAAATTTTGCAAAATTCAACAACGCTAGAGAAGAACTGAATGAGTACCGTACTAAATCCACTAGAAGTTCCAAGCACAAACGTGATGTTGCTAAGGCTGCACATGATGAAAACTCTGTGGTGTTTGAGGAACGTGTTACGTCCAAGGCTGAATATTTTGACACCCTACATCTTGAAAACAAACATGCTGCTGCCTGGGAAGCTCTGAGTGAGATGACTGGCAAGAAGGCTACCCCACCTATAAGAATCAAAGGCGTATCACCTGAGGAGTGCCTTAACGAATGGTTTCAGCACTTTAGCTATCGACTTGGCAAACCGGTTCAGAATACCATACCACCAACCTTGATGAACATTTGTTCAATCACAAGAAGGCAGACACATTCCCATCCACACTGGACCTTTCATTATAGAGGAGCTTCAGAAATGCCCGAAGAAACTGAACAACACCAAGGCACCTGGCCACATCATTAGAGTTTGGAGGGTTTTAAAACTTGTAAAAATGGCAGGTATCTTGAGAAATTATCATCCCACTTCCACGCATCAATTGCAACACATGTTGCAAGCATACCCATAAAACTGTAACAACTGTAATGAGTTGTTACGAGTTTAATGAAACAAGATTTAATATGTTGTAAAAAAAGTTAGCAATTCAATGAAACAAAAGTTTATATGTTGTACAATAACCAAAATATAGGCAAAAATAGCACATAGGTTTTATGCAAATTATCATGTCTTGCAATGCTTCCTTTTTTTTACCTTTTTTGATGTTGTTTGGGATGGTTTGTACAGCAAATTACAGCAAGAAAACCTGTAGCAATGTTGTCTAGGTCATACTGTAGATTGAGTGGACTAACCGGAATGCTCCAGGACTTATCCATCCCGATGGTTATTACAGATGTTAAAAGAATGCAGACATGGAAGTCGACAGGTATATGTTCAAGCATGGATATCTTTGGGCAGTGCTGATAATATGGGCAGTCTAACTTGCTTTACCAGCTGTTGTAAATATTACCAAGATTTAAAAACCTAATAACGGGAAGATTTTCTGACGAGGAAAACAGTAACCATTTTGACGATTATTTTGATCGACTTTTGAAACACTGGTCTTCAAGATAATCAACGTATAACAATTTTTGTTTGGTAGAAACTGTGTTTGTATTTTAAATGCGAACGTAGTGACAAAGTCACACTTTGCGCAGCGGCTGTGTGCACTATCGACTGCTTGCACTGTGAAGTATTGCAATCCGAGAATCACATCTGCTTTATTCGCCTAGAAAATGTTCTTAACGTTGATTTTGTGTGTGAACAAGGTAGGAATTAGAAATAGATAAAAACAGGAACGTGCACTTATAAAATATTCAGTCATTTTCTTTCGAAATAAGAAATTTATGAGAGCTAGCAGAATTTGGTAAGACATCACAAGTACAAAAGGCTTGATTGAATTAATATGTAGACAACCCAGGAACCCCTGATTCTTGAGTGCTGCAATTTTTTTTTTTTTTTTTTTTTTTTTTTTTTTTTTTTTTTTTTTTTTTTTTTTTTTTTTTTTTTTTTTTTTTTTTTTTTTTTTTTTTTTTTTTTTTTTTTTTTTTTTTTTTTTTTTTTTTTTTTTTTTTTTTTTTTTTTTTTTTTTTTAAATTTATCCAATCATGTTGAAAAGTATAACACGTTATGTGTCTTACCATAATGGTTCAGAAAGGGAATAGTTTGTAATATCTACAGTCTTAAGTTTCAGAGTTATAGGCTAAAAACTGCAAAAATCAAACAAGGGTCAATGTCAGTTGCACAGGAGTAAAAATTTAAAATTGCTCGGATTTGGATAAAGATGGTACAAATTGTTTTTGGAACTAATAGGATTAAAATAAGGAATGATTTTGACTGTCTTCAATGCTTAGTTTAAGATGTAGGGGACATAGAAGGTCGACGTCTACTGCATTCAATGGGATTTGACCTTGTTTTCCCTCTACTTAAGTAACTAAGCATTTGAGACACTCATTTTTTGGAGATAATTTCATTCATATGTGCCAATTTATATAGTAGGCCAGTCAAAATAGAATGAATGCTGCCTTAACCCAACACTAATTGCAACAGAATCAATTCCAACAGAATTGTATCGAGAATACCTTTAAAAGCAACATATCAAAAGTCAACTAAAATCAAAGGAGTGGAACATATATTTTTAAGGGGGTAAGGTTTATACAGGGGTCAAAATATGAAAAGTATCAAAACGCGTCGAAAAGTATGTCAACGTGTTCGTTACATTTCCAGGATTAAAAAAAAAATATAGTTTGCCTTATCTGCAGGTTGTAGTTCAATAGTTATGAGTCAAAATAGGTTCAAGGTCACAATGGGGGTAAATTTTCAGATATATCCGTTCGTTATAAAAATGGTGTCAAATTGTTCGTTTAATGGTACAGAACCGAAAATATACTGGTTGCACCATCTATAATATTCGTTGCATAATTGGAACGCAAAATGTGACTGGGGGCTACAGGGTCTATGGGAGGTCACTAGTCATAGCTCTGTAATTCTTATATAGAAAGTTCAAACAAAGAATCTATTTACATTTACTTATCTAGTGGGACAAATTTAACAGTTTACAACCAATCCGATCAAAATCGGACCATTCTATGAATTTTACCCCAGGATGACCTTTAACTGTTATGAGCCTATTGTACTAAAACTATAACGCGTAGATAGGGCAAACTATACCTTTTTTAAACTCTAGGAGTAGCCCAATAAATTGGTACAGCATATTAACGTTCTTATAGAGGTAATAAGAACAGCAGATTCACAAATCACTTATAGAAGCATTATCAAAACAGTATGTAGATGGTCGTTATTTCCCAATCTTAAAGCTCAAGGAATTGTACTTCTGTCCTGGGCAATTCCACGGTAACGGAAGGACGTTTTGACTCAATTTACAAAGTTTAAATACATTTATCTAAAAAGCTTTCATTTCTACCACCAAAAGTGTCAGCAATCTGTACTCACATTGCACTAACTTAAATTTCCACAACTTTTTTTAACATGAATATCTTTAGTTATTTAAATATGAATATTAATGACGTCGGTAACGGAAGGACAGCAAAATGGACAAGGGTTTTCAGCTTAGTACGCGTTTTGCCCAAACTCTGTGAATTTTGTGAATCAATTTTGCTGTAAACATTAGGAATGCACTCTCTAGAGTTTTAACTATACTACAACACCTTCACTTGAAAAAAATTGTTTCCATTATTGAAAGACAATGCGTTAAGTGGATTAAGATTTGGTAACAGAAGGACGGTAACGGAAGGACAAAATGTCTACTCAACTAAAACATGAACAAGACTTCATTCCACATTACTTAAAGGTGCATTTCGTGATCCTAGCACCTAATCTTTTGTTTATTGCTCACAAGATATCCCTGATTGGTTTATCCAAAATTTCAGTCGATTTTGTCAAGGCGTTGAATGTATTAAGATCCGAAGGGGGACGAACAATGGTATGTGGGTAGTGGGGATGCCAAGAAGTGGTGTCGTCATTATTGTGCATATGAGCCCACATCTGCATATTTACTATGATTGCCTCATTACTACAAAGTTGAACAAACCAGATCCCAGTGTTCAAAGGAATCGCCGGAGAAGGAGGAAGGCGGCCCTCTATAATCATAAAAGTTATATTTCACCATCAAGTTTGCGTTTGCGTGTTTGACAACTACTTATCATGTACGCAAGGTGTTTTTTATCCCCAAAAATACACTTGTATCGAAGAAAAAATGAGAAAAGTCTGAGAAACTTCAGGGGCATCTCTCTGCGAAAAAGCAAAGACTAGAGCATGCCTCATTTCAATGACATTTATTACTTACATGAAGAAAACGGAAGAAGTTGCATAGCTGCCCTGTTATGGAACTGTAAGTGACGCCCATTGATAGACCTTTTTGTCATTCATAAGCTACAAAGAGGCTACATGAGGCAGCCTTTATAACGATACCAGAATACCTATTAGCGTATGCCTGCTAAGATTTGATTATATAACCGTCTTCCACACCAAGCAGACTCCTGGAATACAACACAATGGTCATTACCGCGCTATTTATATAATGAGCCAAAAGTTAACTACCCGATGAGACCTTATCATTTCCCATGGCGCAGTTCAATAGCTTTCATTCACCATTGTATTTAGCAAATAACCCTGTATTTTAGTGATTTATGATACCACAGGACGTGCATCGTCAGCTGTTTTAACATGTGCTCACCCAAGGCTACTGAACAGAGCCCTGGTAGATAGTGCCTATCTATATAGTGATATGTTATGGTTTGTATGATAAAAGTCGTTGATTGTTTTTGGCAAATTCCATTGTAATGTTTCGGCCCACCCAGAACCAAAAAATGCAAAAAATGAGGTCTTTCCACCCCAAGAACCAGAAAGCCAGCACATATATGTGCTAAATAAGATAAGCGCAAATCCTTGCAACGCGGCATGGTGGTCTGGGGTGGAAAGGCTTCAATATGGAATTTAATACCCATTGAAGCCTGCATTATAACTTTACATAAAAACCGACTTTTGGGAATTTATGTAAAGTGGGAATTCTGAAAACCAGCAAAAGGTAAACTTTGAGCATGTCGCTTATTATGCAGACGTTCAAGTTCATCCGTTCTCATGAAAAACTGTAGAGGGCGTCCTTCATTCCTTATCCGGCTGATTGATCCTGTGGACGAACTTTGGTATGTGGGTAGTGGTGGATGTAAGTCATACTCATGCACTGGGTCATTGTTATTTGCACAATTAAGAGCTCTTTGCATATTGTTCTTGCTTTGATCATTATAAAAATGAAGTTCTACCAATTTCCAACTTGACGAAACTGGTATATTGTCGGGGTGGATGCGAGTAATACCCACGGCTAATGTTTGATCAATATGTGCATATTATGAGCTTTTGGCTATTGGCTCTGATTGGCTCTTACTAAAAGTGCACTCCCTACAGATCCAATATCCAAAATTTACAAAACCTGCTATCAATGATCCCTAATGTGCCTATAGAGTATTTGCAGACTGTTCCCCACAGGGGCAATCTCGTAAGTTGAACTGCACTATTTTAAGTAAACTTAATGAATTCACTAAACTTTCAAATGTTTTGTGAAGTGATTCATTGGAAGCACAAAATAGACAGTTACCATACAAAAACGGCACTGCAAACATTAAGCTCTTAATTAAGGTAAATAATAATGACATGAAATATTAACAATAACAACTTTTAACTGAATGTTACTAATACTAAAGTATTGTATGCAAACACTGCAGAAGTTTGTTCAAACAGGTTTAGGAAACCACTTTCACACAAAAATCACTGCATCAAGGAATACTGAACTTCAGTAGGTTATGCTTTAGTATCAAAGTTACTTATAGCTTAACATCCAATGTCAGATTCAAACTTTCAAATTCAAAGCATTTGTTATAAGTTGTGATTTATGCCTAGGAAGCAGAAAATCGTTATCATCATAATTTGCCATTTTAATCAACTTGATACCATATCACTCACCGAATCCAACATCAAATGAAGTTCCCTAAAGTGCCTTGTTCCGATCGTCTTGGGACTCCCCCTGATTTAACGAAGTAGTATCAATTTGATATCAGATGAAAGGAGTTTTTTTATTGTCGTCCGAAATTTCAGCTTCCACATCCATTTTTTCACAAAGATAGTGACAAAAAACTGCCGGTTTAATGGTAACCATTAATATTAGCCACGTAGCGAAAGAAACAAAACAAAAAACAAAAAGGGCGTTGAACTAGGTATTATCGCGTCTAGCATCAAAACCGCAGTTTTTTCCACAGTAAATTGTTGCGTAAGGTATACGAGGGTCAGGCTTCCATATCAAAGTAGAGAACAAGAAGACAAATCAGAACAAGCACCTTTAAACTAGCTTGCTGCGCCTTGAGAGGTTGAAGAGCTAATGAAAGTTATGCTGCGCCTTGGGATACGAAAAGTAGCCCAATTTTGGCGAGTCTTTGTGCCTTAGGGCGGCAACACCAGTAGAAGTACCAAATTGTGAGGGTAAAGTCTGTGTTGACAACACTGATGAAAAAAAAAGCTCTGTTTTTTTTTTTTACTACGCATCAGCTTCCAAGAAGAAGACAATAATGAAAAGATAAAGATTGCTAGTACCACACCCATGGATTCAGATTGGGCCATGGCCACAACAAGCATTAAGGATGGAGTAATTATAAGACTATGATTCTGATAATGAAGGAGGACCTCATTAGTAAATAACAATTCATACCTTAAGAGGATTAACTTAACTTAACCAAACTAAGCAATGTTCATTTTACTTGCCATGTATGAATTATATTGATGTTGAAAAGTTTAGTAAAAGTGATATTATTTTAAAATGAAAATATATATATGTCCTCCGTTATAGTCCTTTCCGGTACCATATTGGTAACAGAAGACATGTTTTAATTAACTGTAATAATCATACAAAGTACAAAATTTCAGTATAGGTCATATTGTAGCCTCCTAACTTGACTGTCCTAAACTTTCTTTACAATCACCACTTCATCTTTACAAAAAAAAAGTTAAAAATAAGTACTTTTTTGGTAACGGAAGGACATTTCAGCAGGCCAAATCTTAGGAGTCAGCTGAAGTGGAAAAATAATGGCGAAACAAGAACAAAATGATTTAAATGATCTTATCTGTTACTCTGACTTAAAATGATGTTGATTTCATATAAGTTAATGTTTTATGATACAAACTTTCTTCATATTTATCACTTTTTTGGTTTAAAACAGGATTATTAATTTAATCTTCTTGTTTTTCGCCAAAAATAAGCGAAATTTCATTTGAGTTTAAATCATGGAAAAATATGACTTCACCATTCATGACCTAAAATTGCTTGGTCAATGCATTTGAATTTTTGGTGTCAGTCCACTTGTGGTGGAATGACCTCCTTGTTTTGCAATGGTGAGCAAATTCCTGTCATATTGTGTGACTTCTTTTCCGTATCTTATTAATAAAAAAAAAAAAAAAAAAAATTACATAAATCAATTTATCTTCCAAGAATTGTAAAGATTTTGACAAGGTGGTCTCAAACTATAACGTTCTGTTAATCCAATTATGTCTTATTACATTAAACACGCATGACTAACTCGTCAAAATTGAACATTATCCCGCGTACATCAGCCACCTTAAAAGGCATAATTTCAATTAAGAATCGAGGAATTCGATTAACGTTTCTGTAAAATCAATCATTTCATTTAATGCACTCTCCTTGAAATGAGTAAACATCATGGAGGACAGCCCAAAGCACAGCAATTCCATTGATATTTCTGGTATGTCAATGGGGCAGATGCTTTCCTGTAGAAGCATTCGTCCCTTGGCCTCTAACTAATGGATACTGACGTTTGTTTTTATAAACATAGAAATGCTGTGAAGCGCCGTTTGGCGTGTCTAAGGCTGGGAAAGATAGACACCTCATATATATATGTAGCACATCTATTTCCCGATATGTGCACATATTGCTTTGGATGGGCGCGTTAATCATTAAACCAGTGTAATCGTAAAAAAAAAAATCTGGCACAGCTTTTTTTAAACAGAAGGATAAGTAAAGAACCGTATGGTACATTATTGTGAAAACAGACATCCATCACATTCTTATCAAAATTGCCGAGGAGGATATTGATTCCGAATCTGATGGCGATGGTAACTTAAGTAATATAAGTAACATCTAAACCGATAGTTAGAAAACTCGTTGCGCCACCCGTATACTATCAAACATTAGATTTTGTATCAGAAAGTTCAATATTTTTCTCATTATCTCAGTGAAATTTAAGAAATGTTCCTTTTAGTTTTATGAGCATTAATTAACAGATGGATGATAGCTAACAAATTGAAGTTAAACCCCGACAAAACAGAATCTTTGTTATTTCCTTCATCATACCACAAAACCAAGTTACAAGTTGTCAAATTATCTTACTTGGTGATTGGTCGCAAATTTGACCAGGAAATGCGCCAACAATGTAAGAGCCATGATTTGTCACGCCTTGATTACTGTAACGTTCTGTTGAAACAAACTATTGCACAGAAAGGACATTGATCGGCTACAGCGGCTTCAAACCAAATGTGCTCGCCTAGTTTTCTTGACACCAAGACGTTTTCCATTAGTCCCTTGCTTAAAGATCTCCACGGTTGCGCATCAAGGATCGCATTTAAATTCAAAACTTCTCTATGTTGATAAATCCTTGGAATGGGCTCTGTCCCGGCACATGGTTGAGAGTCTTACCGTTAAGAGATCACAACAAGGCTCTGTTACCACACGTTCGCACTGTTAAAAATAAACTTGTAAAAAAAAAACAGGCATTTGACTGGGCAGCTGGGACCACTATGCAGAACGTAAAAATAACTGGAGCCGTAAAAATGCGAAACCATTGCATTGAAAGTAAAATAAACGCCCGTAAACTCTCAGCTTCAACGTTGTTGTTGGTTTTTGACTTTTTTAAACAATATTAAGAATTAAGACGTTATTACAATCCTCCAACCAAATTTTAACATTGTAGCTATGGCATCATACAAACGTTGTATTACGTTACCGCACTGCAAAAACTCCGGTGTTGAATATGCGACACCAGGTCGGTGTTAAGCTTGTCAGTGTTAATTTCTGGTGTTAAAGTTTATGATTTAACACCGCTTGGTGTTGCTGCAAAATTTTGGTTATGCATTTTTGGTGGTCTGTTATTAATGCAGAAGTAAGCACTATATAGAAACAACAATAAACGCAAACATTTTCTACTAACATGTTAGATGTTACAGCGATAACATTAACACCAACCTTTGGTGTTAATTACACCAAGAGTGTTGGTCCTCCTGGGACACCACGAGGGTGTTTCAATTAACACCAGTGATGTCATTTTAACACCTAAGAGGGTGTGAATTAACCAGATGTGTCAATTTAACACCAGGAGGTGTTAAAATACATATCAACACCGACATGTGGTGTAAGATTAACACCAAGAAGTGTTATGTCATATATTTGGCAACACCAAAATTAGTGTCAATATAACACAATTTGGGGGTAAGTTGAACATCCAATGGTGTGGTCTCTCCGAACACCGGTTTGGTGTTAAAATCAACACCCTCGGTGTGAAATTTAACACCGATGTTTTTGCAGTGCACGTGGTTGTAAAAAAATTATATTTCAGGCAAACAATTTGAGACAAAAGCATAAACAAAGGGAAAACTTGAAGAAATAAAGATTCGCACCAGTTTATATATTTGCTTTATATGTAAACGTACACAATCTATTCTATTGTTAACAATTAATCATCGTATAAAGAAACTCAACACATGTACCTTATAGAATCGAACCCGGGCCTTACGATTACAAGTCCTAAACCATTATCCACTACACTCATGATAGTTACTGATAGCAGATGCAAAAATTAAATATATTTAATGTGTGTACTGCTCTTTTTTCAATTAAACTAAATATAATACAAAAAGGAGAACTAGTTTTTAAACTTTTTTAAAAATGATAGGGAAAATAGATTTGCATTTTTAATGCCGTACTTAGACGTTATTTAACACATTTTATAGGTAAAACGATTTTCATAGTCGTATTCTTACATTAAAAACAAGTAAGTTAAAAAACGTAATATTACGGAAAATATATCACGGTCAGCGTATAATACTACTTTTTTTCAAAATGTGTAGTATTATTTTTAGCCACTGTTTATTTACATTTTCTGCTTCCAAATTGTAATTTTATGTTTAGGGTTATGTAATAAAGCGTGACGATTATTCAATATAACCGTGGTTACCGTAGTTTAAGGTAAAAGTCTGTTTAAAATTAGGAAACATTTTTAAACATGCGATCACGGTTCTTCACCTCATGGTTCCAAGGACACACAAGTGTTCCGGGGATAGGGCTTTTTCAGAGCTGATCCCCCAAGCAAGGGACCATGATCCAGTCAGTATCGCGCTGCAACGAAAGTCAACAGCTTCAAATTCACTTCTCAAAACTTATTTGTTTTTTTTAAAGTAATATTATTTAGTGAAAAGGAATGTTTTCATGTGTTGCGCTTTGTATCCTTCGGCAAAGGCGCATTATAAATGACGTGGATTATTATTATTATTATTATAATTAACACACACTACACACACTGTCCATGTCCAATTTAGTACACATTACTAATTCTACCAGGGTGAGTAAAATGTCCTACTTGTTGTCGGCATTTTTTGTATAATATAATCTACAGGGTTGTCGATATATTTATCACGTTTACCAGGAGTGGGAGTTACCGCCTCGTTATAAAGCAGTGGCAAGATATGGTCCTCCTTTTATTCCATTATAGCAGATTCAACCATTGTGTCACCTCTAGTAGAGGAGGAGAAGAAGATCAAGGGGCATTATTTTAAGGAGTTTCGTTACCCCCCCACTACAGAAAAGGTTTGACACCTATGGTACGTTAGTATGGACCCTCTTACATCAATGCTAGGTAGGTGGTACTCTCAAAATGGTGGTGTAACTTTTTCAATAGGGGCCAAGTTAAGTTTACACAGGGTCAAAACTTTTAAAATGCCCCAATATTTGGAACTGTATGTATGCATATAGAAATTGACCTTTTTACCATTTTAGAACATTTTACCCTATAACTCCAAAACCATTTGTCAAGTTGATACAAAATATCTACATTTTTGGAATCCTTATGACTAGACGAGACAATATGGCATAAATTTCAAAACATGATTGGAGCATTTTAAAAGTTTGACCCCTGTGGAACTTAACGGGCTTCCTATCCTATGAAAAAAGTGAAACCACAATTGAGATACTACCTTACCTAGCCGTGGCTATAGAGGCGTCCATAATAAACTACAAAGGTGTCAAACTTTCTGTAGTGAGGGGTAACGATGATGGTTGACCTAGGTCCTAGCTCCTCCAATAAGACTTTTCTTAAGGTATGGACATGAATGAGGGGCATGTGCAGTGGGTGAAATTTAAATTCTATGTTAACCACTTAAACTGCAATAAGGGGTTGCCTTCCGTTAGTGCATAAACGGGGGGGGGGGGGGGTCTAGGGGACCCCCTAATATAAACCACTTTCCTAAAGGAAATTTTAGATGAAAATCCACCAATGTTTGAAGGCTTCAAAGATATCAACAAATTAAAGAACATAAAAACTGAAGAAAAGGTTGTCAGTTAAGAAAATTAGGGGCACAAAAGCATTGATTTTAATTTTCGCGTCAATGTGCGAAAAGGACACTAATTGGTTCTGCGTTTCTACGGCATTGCTTCGCTGGAACTTGTGCTGATTGCTTTAATTGGTGAAGAATGAACTATAATTACCACAATAAAAGCACCAAAACTAAATGTCTCAGCCATTTTATATTTTTTGGGTTACTGTATTAATTTACCATAGGTTCATACAGTAATAAACCGCTATGATGTATATAAAATATTATGGCTCAAATGGCCTTACTATACGTTGCAGATTTTTTAATCAAGGATTTCTTTGTTTATGTCACTAGGTGTAGCATTAGAAATTCAGACTCACAGTAACTCTAATAAGATTTTTCATTGTCATGGACACTTCCGTTAGTGCAGAGGAGGGGGGGGCTGCTGGGACCCAACCTAATTAACAGCAAAAACGACGCGGTGGATTTATTTTTGCACAATGCAAACGCAACTAAAGTTAGACAAATACAAAAAAATATAAACCAAATATATTTGCAGCGATTAAAAAATGCCGGCTTTTGATAAAAATTAATTTAAGGTACATAGGAACCCCCCCCCCCCTCTTATGCAGTTAAGTGTTAAATCCAAGGGGGTGAAACGCATTAAAACCAGTCGTTCGTGCTGGGCGCTGACATTTGAATATTGCACGGGAAAATAATTATCAGTGTGTGGTGCTGTATAAACCATAATGTCAATTCGATACAAACAATCCGCCAAATATCAGTTGTGGATGATTGGGTGCTATTGGGGGTTAAATTTTGACCTTACCCATGGCCACACAAACGAATGAAAGGCACATCAGTCGTCTTGATTTAAATAAAACCGCCTCAATATGAATACATCTTTTCACCTAAGAGCGCATTGCATTATGAGAAAAAGAGATCTGAGCACAATGAGCACAATGATCCAGGGACACTATTATTAAACCTGGCCACCTCTAACACACATTACTTAATTTGTATCATACCGATTAGTGTTGTTATGCCAAAAAGCGGCACCCACAGTATGTGGAAGAAAGGAGCAGCCATTGCTTTCTATTGTTGGTAATCTATGTTTCTTTGTGGTCGGCACAATGCGAGACGGTTGAATTTCTAAAGATTACGTAACGTTTTGCCTCTCTATTATATAGAACCTCTTTGGTAATCTATTGAAACACGGAATCCGATACCAGTGAGAAGATCAATTCTTATGCTTAGTGAACGCATTCAACACGTAAGCCGCATTTTATGAGTTCGTATGTACAACACGTGTTAGTTATTACCGGTATTAACTAAGTCCGATGGAATTAAAAAAAACAAATCCACTAATTCCCCTCCCGCCTATTGCACCCTATTGTAATTGTCTCACATGCGGTCGGACACATGTAATTAAGACCGGACCTAAATTGATCGGTTTTAGTGTGGGGATATAAATTTGCCGTGTGGACGCGCGTCGGTGTTAACTCTATCGGGACCTAACGTGGAGAGTCCGACGATTAATGCCGAATTTTTTTTTTTGAGAACTGAGTTAAGTCGAGTCATAAAGTTATTAGTCTAGCAGAGTATTATGGGTTCCCATGCACCCCCTTACCTTAAAACTTAATTTAATATGATTTTTAGAATCTCTAAGACATCTACTTAAAGGAATTTTGATGTTACCAAAATCAAATAAGGTCCCAGGGTCCGTTTGGCGGCCATCTTGCTTAAGAGTGATTAATCATACAAAGTAGTTCAATTAGCTGAAAAGTATCTCAAATGATTCGTCTCACCATAAGGAATCAGAAAGAACATATAAAGTTTGACATATTTGTGATGATTAGTTACAGAGATATGGCTGGAAAATGTGATAAAGGTCATTTTGTCATGTGGACGCGAATCTGTGAGCTAAAATGCCAAAACGTTTTCGTAAAAAAGCTTCCACCTAATCTTTTTAATCCTTTCCGGTCTTTTAAGGAAATGGAAATAATATGAAGGGTGGTACCTGCCAAGACAAGATATTATGGTACATTTTGAAATTATAATGCACAGAATTGCCTCTTAACCTCTATGTTTATGTATGTGTCCTGTCCTACTACGATCTATCCGCAGATGAAGGCTTAAAACTTATCCCTGCAGAGTTGGTCATACGATAGGTAAGGGAGAAAATAACAGGAAACATTTTCTCACTCATATATACAGAAATAAAAAAAAAACATCCAAATATCATCAAAAGAGTGGAATTTAAGGAAAGACCTGTCAATCTGTAATCCCACTTTGCCAAATAGATTGAAGTAGTTGAACATAGCAACAGGTTGAGAGTGATTAGGCAAGCGGGACGGCTGAAAAATGGCTTATTTAACAAAAAAAGCGGCAATTATGCCCCACAACAGCAAATTTTGTGTTATATCGAAAATACGTTTGAAGTATTGGAAGTGATAATCTGCAATTAATTTGATCATGTAGAACAATAGATATAGACTATTTGCATACAATATGCATTACGAAATGGGATATTGCACGTATTTACAAGAAAAAAATAACTATAACTTAGCATTAAAGAGCTATAGATTTCGTTTCAGCAGAATTTGGTGCAGGATGTTGACATTGATTTTTAGGGGGGTCAAGTCAAGGTTAATTTGGACTTTTGATTTTGCGACAGCTATATCTTCTTCCAATAATTGATTATAAGGATCAAATTGTAACAAAGGGTAGATTCAAGTAACACTATCACCAGCCCAATTTGGAAGTATATCACTTTCAAACTTTTCAGAATTTCAGTTTATCATTAAAATCTTTCAAACACCAAAAAAAGAGAAGAAAATCCAAGAGGTGATGGTGGACTCGATTTGTTGAATTGTCAGTGGAATGACCCCTTTGTAGTTAGTATTCACCTTGGTGCCACAACAACCCTCTACACCAATGTAGGTAGTTAGTACTCTCAAATGTGGTATCACCTTTTGTCAAAGGGTTCAATTTAAGTTTACACAGGGATGCAAGCTTTAAATGCCCCAATCATGTTGAAATATATGCATATTGTTCATCTCTAATCATAAGGATTCCAAAAAATGGGCTTACCACATACGACAAATTATTTGCGGGGTTATAGAGTAAAAAATGACTCTAAAATGGTTTAAAAAATTTGTACAGGGCCCCATCTAAAAGTTAATGATTTTGCAAATTAGTTCCTGAGGTAAGAGGAACTCCCCAAAAAGTTAATTTTGATTATGTTAAATGTTTTATTTACGGAGATAAGGGTCAAAAAGGGGTAAACACCAATGGCTTGTGTTGCCTATGACCTATGACGTCGCATACATGATAACTATGCATTGCAGATGGTACAAAACTATTCCTTTTCTGACAACATTAACCTAGCAACTTCTTTTTGACACCCCTGACAAATAGAACCATTGGAATAGAAATTTTACCATTTTAGCCATTTTTACCCTATACCTCCCAAAAGCAAAATGGTCATAGATGGTACAAACTATACATTTTGGAATCCTTATGACTAGACGGTCAATATGGCAGACATTTCAACATGATGGCAGCATTTTAAAAGTTTGACCTGTCGGTGTAACCTAACTGCCCCCCCCCCCACCCCATATTGAAAAAAGGATCCCAATTTTGAGAGTAATAACTACTAGCGTTGATATAGAGAGTTTATACTAACTACCAAAGGTTGTCAAACCGATTTATGTAGTGAGGTGTAAACGCTTATGTTGACTGGGTCCGTGCTCCTCCTCTATTGAACTAGGCCCTATATAACATTATTTGGTCTAAATGTTTAGTGTTCGATACAAGTCCCGACCACCAAGAAATGTGTGTAGAAAATGGGATTGTGTCATGTCCTGCCTAAAAGGTAGGGCAATAAGGGGCGTATGGGTCTGTCTGACTTAGGTAAAAAAAAATGTTTCCATTACGAAATTGAGATAAGCAATGGCTTAATTGTGTAGATTGTAATCTACAAAATGTTTTTTATTCGATCGCAATCGACATTCGGTTCCCGAGATATGGTCATCAAAGTGAAACAGTGTACGGGAAATTTGCCAAAAACGCCTAGTTCCTATACTTCTATCATGTTATTTTGGCTAGAAGTACGAAGTAGAAATTAATACTCTCATAATTATTTTGTCCATAATTTAAAGTAAGTAAATGTATGGGGGTATAGTGTTATTATGATTTGATTGTTTTCTCACCCTGCGATATTTAAGGAAAAGTATTTAAAAATTAAGTAAGGACAATGGATGCACCGTGGGCGATTCGATGATTCTTTCATTAATATTAAAAAAAGTAAAAAAAATATAAAATTAAAAAATTAAAAAATCCATCTTTAACGTCAAAAGCGCCCTCATTTTGTCTAAATGTTTTCGAGGTTCTATAACTCGTTTCGTTAAAAGATACACAAACAACCAAACGAAAAACGAACACGTAACTGCAGAAAAGTTACATGCTATCGCCACATGAAATGGGCACCACATATTCAGCACTATAGGGCTAGGAACCATGAAGACAATTTTCAAATTTGTTCCAAATTCAAATTACGCCATGAAATTATGTGATTGGTCGATTGCACGGTTGCCATGGCAACGGTATCAAAAATCCGGCTTATGGTTCACTGCGTATTTACCCCGTGCACATGCCACCCAAGTTTCGTGCCAGTAGCTTGTTTAGTTATTTAGGTACGTCCGTTCTAGTGTTTAGCCAATCAGAGGCCTTACGTGGTTACCATGGCAACCAGAGCAAAAATTGACATGGATTTTAAAACTTTGTGACATGGGCTACAATATGATGTGTAACATGTATATACCACTATTTAGGAAAATGAAGAAAAATGAAGTTCACTGCTTCAGACCCCATACCCCTCCCTTAAGGCCATTGAATAACTCTTTTTCCGTTAACTGTATTGTTGAAATTGTCTGAAAAAAGATACCGTTTTTCTCATTTACTAAAAGGTATTTGGTTTCAAGCGAAAAAATCCCAATATTAATTTTACAAAGGATTCTATGGTTTACAAAATCACGTTTTTAGCTATCACATCAAAACGGATTAAAATACTGTCACGATTTCTTTTTTCAGATGGGGTATGGGGGAAAGGTTATTCAATCAAAATAATAACTAACGGGTAATCCCCTTTCAGGCAAAATGCGTTGATATGGATTTGGAAATCAGATTGTAATCACATAAATTCAAAAAGAGTGAATTTCACTTTTACAGGGCTCACTCCAAAAAAGGGAAATTTCAAACACTTTGAAGATTTTGGGGGTAAAATTACTCTTGATAATTTAAAAAAATATTACAATTTAATCATTTTGTAAATTATCAAGAGAGATTGTAATCCAAACATTGTGACATTTCAAAAGCGATCAAGAAATAGTCTCTTTTCGTCTTAAAAAGTCGACATTTTGATAAACAGACTCCACTTTCGCAGCAATCAACCCCATGGTCTAAAAGGTCTACTTAGAAGAGGCAGCAGCCCAGACTGGTAATTTACTACACAAAATGAGAGAAACAAGGGCGCGTAGAATTCGTTGAATTACACGAAAACCGTGTTGTTTCTGGTGCTCAAATTTGCAGTGTAGACTGTTCATAAACGTGGTTTTTGTTTGAACTAAAAAGAACATGCAAAGGTTATTTATGGTAAGCAGAAAATTAACCGAAACTCGACGAAGCTACTTAAAACCCTATTTTTTGCATGAAAATATAAATTTAACAACGTTTAGTAACTAAACTTTGGAAAACTTCTACTTTATGTTGATAGAGTAATATTATGCAAAAAACCACATGACCATAGCTTTTCTGCATTTAATGTAACAGAAGAAAATGTTCAACTATCTCTGGAACACTCTTTTGTGCAAATTGCATGCAAATTAGGTAAAAATCATATTTCTATATAATTATGCAAATTATTGCAGATTTTACAGGTGTATGCGCTAGGATGTTCTTTATTAATTTCTCACAAAATGTTGATGTTGTGGGACCATTGCCGCTTTTGTGATTTTCAACCTCTCGTCCCGTATGCCTAGATGGATAACTGCAGAAAAAAGGACAGCCATCAAGCAGTCGCGTCCAGCAATCAAGTTGGCAGACCAAAACGATACGTACCTAAATTACACATGTTTATTGTAAAGAAAAGAGCATAATGAAACACAGCATTTAAAATGCTATTTGAAATTAAAAAAATAATAAAACTGAAAATTATCATGTATAACTGTGCATGATGAAGGCTTTGTATGTTTTGCCGAATTGCTTTACCTACACAGAATATTTAATGTTGTCCTTTACACCTATAAATTGCAAATTTAATCAATTGTTCATAAAATACGGTATTTTCTTAATGTATTCATTTGTCTAGTATTAACATTTGAGTGCTTCACAAAGACATCATTAAATACATATGGCAACATTCAATTTTCATATTTTTGCATAAAGGCGACACGTTCCAAATTGTTCATTTCTTCATTATTTGACCAGTAAAAGGCTGTGTTTATTCTACATTTAAATCCACCATTATGATACGTAAATCATACTTCAACATCGATCTGTTTCCACCATTGTACACCAAACTACAAAGCATCATAGCATGGAGTCAAATATTTCAATTGATAAACACAGACTTCGTAAATATTTTACATAGCTCTTTACTATTGAATATTTTAAGCATCAAACAGAAATCAATTTTTGTGAATAGTTTATTTCATTAAGTGTGGATTGTGACTTACTGCATTTTATCTTATTCAACGATTTTTCATATTTAAAACTTTTCAAAATATCTAGAAGCCTAAAAGATAAAACTAAATTAACTGGTTTAACACTAGAAACTCTGCATTCAGGCACAGCAATGAGAGTTGCTGAAACATGATCCCATACTAAAATATGAGCAAGATAAGTTATTAGTGTCCGAATTTCAAATAAACTTTTTGCAAAGCTATGACGTCATCAAGCACTAGGCAGTTTCATACAGCTTCGTCGCAAGTAAAAAATTGGGTAAAATGGCTTGAAAATGGTTTCAATTTGAACCTACGGTAGTTTTGTAACTGTTTCAAGGTACCCTTCTAATATTCTTTACTTCTCACCCGGGGAAATCCCAAGACAAGCTCAATAGCGTGGTCGTGACTAAACAGCCAATGGTAGTGGAGCCTTTCGCTGTCGAAACTCTGCGTAATGAATTTTGATGCGAGATAGCCGTTGATGGACGGTGATATACACTACTTTGATGGAGATTTAGATCATTAAAATGAAACCTGACGATATCAAAATTTCAACATCAAAAAAATGAGGGCGTGTGTCTTATCAAATATGGCATTATTGCTTTAATCTAATCCCTATAACAATAGCCTATTTAAAGTACATTTCCCTGATCCAGTAGGCACAGAATAATACGCATTCTATATAGCCATTAAACCAGGCGCGTAGCCAGCCCGGTGGTTCTGAGGGGACAATTTCCCGGTGGGTGCAACAAATGTCCCGATCACAAGCAAGATTTCCCGGTCGCATGGCAAAAGAATCCGAAAAATGGCTGATTTAACATAAATATCAGCGCTTTATTTCCCGATCTCCCCTCAAAAAAATTGTCAGAGGGGGCACTCTTCCCCCTCTGCCCCACCTGGCTACGCCACTGCCATTAACAAAACATACCCTTTTCATTATGTAACATTATATGTATTGCTAATCTGAAGTATATCTATTGAGGTTGTTGCGCTGAATGACTGTTGATTGAGTTCACTGACTCTATGCGGGCGGATGTTAAGCATGACGCAAAAGATTCCGTTGATTTCTGTCACACACTAATACTAAACTATATCTAGCCATTGACCTTACTTGCAGACGACAAATGTTATTTTTTCATATAAAAACTTACAATCTATATGCCATTTTAAATTAACAAGAATAGCCTGAATATTAAACCCAACCACTTGCAGACGAAAATATATTATCCATCACGGCGGGCATATTAGCTCGAGGGAATAAATCGAGAAGTGAGCGCCTTAAAAACAGTCCTTCGCCGAGCATGAGAGCAACCTTGCCCGAAAGATTTGATTTCACTTATACTGGAATGAATATACCTACAGAGGGATATTTTTTTTATTTATTTAATCTTTCCCCGAAGCTGGCCAGGGCACGAAAAATGTTGGGGAAACCCTCGGCTGGATTTACATGCTCAATGTTTTAAGGGGAGCTTTTGCAATTAAGGAGGGTGCTAACCAAAGGATAATGTTCAAACACGATGAAATGAGCCATACTGAAATCACTTATTCGATAAAAGTCTTGGAGGTATATAATGTATCATGTCATTTTATTTCTAATAATAAATTAACTAAATTTCATTGCAAGTATTTCCCCATGACTGCTTCATACAGTTTCAGTTGTTAGTCTACCTAACACCTGTGAGATCAATACTTTTAAATGTCTATCGCAAGCAATGCACGCAATAGTACATGGGCTGGTGACGTGACCACATGCTTTTAAAGTCTGCAAAAAAGTCTGTCAGGTGCACAATGAATGGTGGCAGTGATGTCACAGCCAGCAGCTAGTAGTCAATAACAATAAAGTACATAAATTTCCTCACAATATAAACATTCCAATGGATGAATAAATAAATAAATGGACGTGGCTGTAGTTTGGGTTTATTTCAGTCTATTGAATTTTTGGCGCACTCCCCTTGAATTATTATGGAATCCGTCGTTTGTGGATTTAAATTGCTTTCAGGCAAAATAACCGTAAATCAAAACGTTTCTTGATACATTTTCTGAGCTCAGACTACGGGAAAACTATTTCAAGTTGAATAAGAAATATACAATTTACCAAAGGTACATAACCAAAAAAAACAAAACAAGGTCTTTAATGTGGAGCATCATCTCGTCTAACCAAGAGCCCGAGTTGTTTTCATCCCGTCGCCAGCGAAATGTTCAAATAAACGATCCACGATTTAGCTAAATGTAGGTGTGAAAAGACAGACTGGCATATAATGAAGGCAGAGTGCGTAAATGAAAATAATAACGACAACAACAGAACAAAACTAAAATAATAATAATTTTAAAAAATAAAGCAAACATGGCCGCCGCAGCCTGAGTTTTTCGCCTATATACATCATACATACACTGTTAAAAAAAATTTCCGTAAATTTACGGAAATTTCTGGCAGCAGTATTTCCAGTCATTTTTAGGGTAAATTTACAGAAATTTCTGTCAATTAACGGAACTTTGACAGTAATTTTACAGAAATTTGTCTCATATTACGGAAAAAAATGTGTATTTTAACAGAATTTTTCCGTAATTTAAAATTACGGAACCAAAAAAAAAGTCCGGAAATATTGCTGCCAGAAATTTTTGAAATATTTCCGTAAATTAACATTTTTTATGTTTTTTGTTTTTTATTTTTATTGTTTTCTAAAACAGAAATTTACGGAAAATCTGTTTTCTTAATTTACGGAAATTTTTAACAGTGTACAAGAAACTATCCGGAATTTATGCAGCGCTTTTCCACAGGTCAAAGGGCTTTACAACAACAACAGAAATTAAATAAAAACCTGGAGTGATGGGGCCTCTCTGATAGAAGTGGTAAGTGAATTCCAGAGGCATGGACCATACACAGACAACTTATGATCACCAACATAGACCAAGAACTTTAGGTCTGTGTACAGAGAGAAGGTGGAAATAAATAAGCCATAGCTGATTTTTTCAGGATAGTTTCCTAATGTTGTAAGGAACAACATATGAAAAGTCCCCAAGAATCCCCTTTGTGCTTATTGAGTAATAAGGGGGCAAAGTTTATACAGGGGTAAAAAATTTAAAATGATTCAATTGAGCTAAATCATGGACTATTGTATTCTGCTTGTCACACTGATTTAAAAAAAATGTATAGTTTGCCTAACTTTTGACCTTAAGTTTTAGGAATATAGGCCAAAATTCTTTCAAGGTCGTCATGGGGTAAAATTACAAAAACAGTTCGATATTAATTATTCAATTAATCCCAAATTACTCGTACATGTTGTACCGTCATATTATGGCAAAAAATGCTTATTCACTCCATCTACATCTTTTAAATACTGACCTTATAGGGCAGTGGCTTTTGACCTCCCATAGACCCTGTAGAAACCTGTCATAATGAGCCCCATAACTATGGCAGGAAATTACTTGAACTATTTAAATATATCTTTTCAGTTCATACACAACGAGACAAACAATTTGATACACTTTTGAAAAGAATCGGAGCATTCTGAAGCTTTACCCCCAGTATGACCTTGAACCGTTATTTCCCTATATAGTTTATGAACGATAAGTCACAGATAGGGCAAAAACTATACCTTTTTTTAATTCATTATGACAGACGCAAACATTGGTATACATTTGAAGAAAATTTAACCCATTATAAAATTGTACACCTGTGACTAAATGTTTTGACCCCGATACGCAATAAGCTCACAAGGGAATTCTTGGGGGGACTTTTGATTATGTTGTTCCGTATAACATTAGGAAACTATCCTGAAAAAATCAGCTATGGCTTATTTATTTCCGGGTGTTTTTCTATTAATCTTGGACTAACAGTTCTTTTGGTTTTAGGAATATTGAGTCTGGTGGTATCTTTAGAAGAGCGAAGATTACGTTTGTTACAATCCCCTGCATGTGTTGTACAGTGATATAATTTTGGACAAATAGGCAGGTGCACAGTTATTTATGCACTGAGTTTCCGTACTTAATCAAGGCGGGAGCTCACGAGAGCGCTGACAACATGATGGCAGTTGTCCTCATTAAGGTACCGTCTGATACGAGAAATACTTCTAAGTTGATAGTTTAGAGTACGGCATAGCCCATTTACATGATCTGACATGGACATTGTACTATCAAATATTATACCAAGATTGCGACCCCTTAGTTTACAGTAGCGGAACCAACTCTAAAACTTAGTGTCTTAATAGATCTGAGGTTATGGGATGAGCCCATTTTTTTTTTTTTTTTTTTTTGGTGGTATCTTTAGAAGAGCGAAGATTACGTTTGTTACAATCCCCTGCATGTGTTGTACAGTGATATAATTTTGGACAAATAGGCAGGTGCACAGTTATTTATGCACTGAAAATATCAAAACTAGAACTTCGAAATTCACTCGCTGCCTGTGTATTCCAAATGTCAGCCGGGCCGCTTTGTTTTGAATGCGTTGATTTATTTGGAGTTGTACTTCAGTGATTCCAGCCAGTACTTCAGTGTTCCAGCCAGCGGTAGTGAGTTTTTCCGTACTTAATCAAGGCGGGAGCTCACGAGAGCTCTGACCACATGATGGCCAGTTGTCCTCATTAAGGTACCGTCGATACGAGAAAACTTCTAAGTGCATTAGGTTTAGAGTAAGGCATAGCCAATTTACATGATCTGACATGGACATTGTGCTATAAAAATACTATACCAAGATGCGACCCCTTAGTTACAGTAGCCGGAACCAACTCTAAAACTTAGTGTCTAATAATCTGAGGTTATGGGATGAGCCCACAACAAGGAACCTATGTTTCTCCATGTTAGCTCATTGGCATTGAGTATCCAACGTTGATAGCAAGAATTTTTTTTTTTTTTAAAGGTGAAGTCGATTTATGCATTGCATGACTTGGTTATGAAGCAAGTGTGGGGTTAAAAGACAATATACCAACTGAGTATCATCAGCGAAATATGCTATGAGAGATGTGTTAAGGATGTTCTTGCCAAGTGGTTAAGTGTAAATGGAGACAGAGACGGGTCCCATAATGGAACCCTGCGCAGCCCATAGTCGAGGGAAACAGAACAGAACTGTTGACAGAACTGTGTCTGCCTTGACATAGTATAATCTGCCCATGTTTAATATAAATCAATTGTTTTCTTGCTAAACCCAGCATTGGAGACGAATTACGCAATTCCTGATATACATTGGTCGGGATATTAGCTAATCAAATGGCTATGAAAACGATGAATATTAATAAGTTGAATTAATTAACAATATATATTATTAGTATGGACAGGGCGTTATCAGACAAAACTGCAATTTGCAAATTGAGTAAAAAAAAACATGATTTTTGTGTGAGTGGAAAAATCGTTACTTTTGAGATGTTGAGAGACTGAACCGATCAGTGATTTTGGTAAGCTCATAGTTATTTGAGTATGCATTAAGAAACAAGAAATTATTCAATTTGTTTTCCATGGGATTATCAGGATTCACACAGATGGGTGCTGGATTTACAAAGATCCTTAGACCCTTCTCCCTTCCCTCGATTATACTTCTGCCCTCTTTGAAACTGCTATTAAGAAGTGTTGAGGAACTACAGAGCACATGTCACAATGGATTAACATGTCTTGCTATCGTAATATAGCATACAAACACACTAGAACGCATTCATTGCCAAAACCAACTCAGATCAATATTCAAAAAACATCGGGACAAAAGTACAACGAAGTATATAATTTTAATAGTCACTTATAGAACATTTTAATTCGCTGACAACCGTTACGGAACACTTTAGGACGTATTTTTAATTTTTGTTTAAATTGTTTATAGTCTGTATCCGGATTTATAGCAAAAAATCTGTACATGTCAGTTAGTTAAAATACCTATAGTGGGTTTTGTTTGAGCCTCAAACCATTTTTCAACCATGTTGATTGATTTTTTCCAGGTCTCGGAACACCCAATAAAGAATACATACTAATTACTGATAAAACTGGAAAATAGTTTTCTTAGCTACGTGGTAAACGTGCTTAACACAAATATTAGTATCTTCTACTAGACTGGTGGTCTAACAAAGTTATCATTATCTACGTTTATTGATACTAGTTAAGATATGACTGTCTGAGGTCTTCAGATTATAATAATAATATGAAATTGACAGCTATTTCATGCAGTCAAACAGAATACCACGTGTGCGTGTCTTATGCCAAACTAGTATCTATGCAATGTTGCTACGAACCATTATATTTACACGGATTAAAACGAGAAAATTGACCTAAATAGTTGCACCAGATACAATTTTTGCGTTATCATACTTCTAAATTGTCACAAAATAGTGTCAAAAGTCAACAATCAACAATGGGAAACATGTAAAAAATAGGGGGGGTTATACAGGGGTCAAAAGTAGAACAGGTTTAATTGTTTCGAAACCTACACCACTTTATTCATCTATTCATGAGGATTAAAAATGTATAGTTTGCCATATCTATGGTTATCAGTTTCGGGATTATAGGCTCATAACGGTTCAAGGTCATCCTGATATCATTTCTTTCAAAGTGCTCCGATTTGTGACGAAGCCAGTCTCAAATTGTTTTCCTGGTCATATCCTATAACAGAAGAAAATATATTTGCTCTTGTATGTAATTAGATGGAAAGATTAATGGCCTCTCCTTACAATAATGTTCCCCGTTACTATATTCTAGACTTTTATGTATTCTCTCATCATTTTAAGTAAACAATACTAAAATACTAAAATTGTTTTCTGTTGCAATTATTTTGAGAGGTCCAACCATTATTTTATTTAAATTAGTGCACTAAGGACAAAAATTGAATGACAGCGCTTTATTTCTTGGTAGAGCTGGTAAAAGTATTATGTATAGGTGGAAGCATGGCCTATGGGTATTACCCTGGTCCGACCCATATGCGTACAGACGTACAGAATCATAGTTTGATAAAATAAATGGAAAGGGGACACATGTATTATTTAGTTTAATGTTATGTGACTTCATAAGAGTTCAATATGACATTGTTGTTTTGTAATTGCTTGTAATTCTCAGTTCAGTATGAAAGTTTATTTGAATGTGTGTGAACATATGAGTAATGAGTAAATGATACATTATTTTATTAGGCCGTAAATGCAACAATTTAGTTGTGGCATTTTGTCTTGCCAGTCAATTGTACATTTGAAACTGACTCAATAGCAAATGTTTATTTGAATTGATGTCGGCCTAGACGACACTACTAAGTGTATTAACCAAAAATACAATAGGATTTGGATGGATCCTCGTCCAAAAGAATAGATTATGTTAGGTTATTATGTTACTGTAAATTTCGATATCAAAAAAGTTCTAGCAGCAATAGCCATACCAAGTTCTCAAGTTCGACCAGAGAAGCGTAGGGCGAAAATGCACATCTCGAGCGTCATATTAAAATTTAAAATGGGGTAAAAAACCCGCTTCATCCAAATAACCTTACAACTGAATAAAAGAAACATTACATTATAACATTCTGAAAGTATGATGTAAAGATTCACAAAATAAATAATTTAAGGTGGGTGACCCGATCCGACCAACCTCGTCCCCTCCTCCTTACTCCATCAACATGAGAGTTGGTATGAGAAGAAAGTTCATACGTTTTCATTATCCCAGTGAAATTTAAAGCCCGGGCAAGAGTTTTCTTTCGACGTGATGAACAAAAAGTATCCAAGTGGGTCGACCACATCCAATGCTAATTTATGAATAATTTTGCTTAACGACTGGGTCTATAAATCAAAATTTGTAATTTAGCTGCTTTGTTGATATGCTTCCTGTTAAGGAGAGAACATATTTGAACAATAGAACCACGATCGGGGTCACCCCAACCTTTAAGAAATTTATCGTCTCCAATTCAAAGTAGTTTATTCTAAATATTACATATGTCATCGGAGTTCGATAAGGGCCCGAGTGTCAGTTCGTATTTGACAGATTCTACTGACGGGGGCCACAAACCGAAGCCTGTCTGCATTCATGGTGACGGTAACATCTGTTGTATTGGTTTAATATATAGGTATGTTTCTCAATGTTTAATTTCTTACCTGTCTGCACTTCCAGCAATAGGGTAAGTTAAATTTACTTATTTTACAAAGCTTGTTTTTTACCAAAAGTCATAAAAAAGATGTCAAATTATAAAGTAGCCTATTTGTGATCATGCTGCCAATACAGATATTAATTAATAGACAAACGTAGGTGACTGAATTGTTTTGAAAAGCATATCACACGCACGATACAAAATAGCTCATATAATAGATTCATCTGATCGGAATATCTAACATGTGTCCTCAAGCCTGGTCAAAAGATAAAATTTGTAGGCTACATTGGCACTTGATTGATAAAGAAAGCAAACCTTCAATAACAATTTATCATTAAATAATATGAGTTGACTTTAATCAATTATGATTCAACATGAGGAATTACAGAACGCCTACGTTTTTTATTTTACTCTTATTTTACTTTGTATTCTTCTACATTGTGCCGCATAAAGCGACAAAGCTGATTACCTGTCAACACAATTTCAGCCTTAAAAAGTTCCGCGTAGTTAATATATTATAGCCAGTTAGAGAGAGATGTTCAAGCTATACAATGATTTAACCCTATTATCATTGTCCCTTCTTTCGTACAGGTTTAATGTTAAAGGTTCCCCTAAACCATTTTACCGATGTTTCGCTGTTGTCAAACTCGCCTAGTGTTCGTGTTGCAAATCGCGTGGTGTGTCAAACTACAACCACGTGACCTTAAAATCAGTTTTCGCGCGAAAACGCAAATTAGACTATAGAGATTCAACCCATCGTGTCCACCTCTATGTACTGCTTCGAAGGTACAGGATAAGGGGAGTAGCCATGGGGGTCCCGCCCATAAAATGACAGAATGTCCGCTTTACTTGATGTTTAAGGTCCGCTTTGACATGTTTAATGTTTCCGGGTTGTCAATTAAAAGTAAGTTTGTCTTAAGGGTGTGGGTGCATGGTATATGAATGGATATAGCATGACTATAGCAGTGTTACTACCATAGCGTCGATTGTCGTTGTTACTATACGGTGTTTCTCACGCTGCGACGAAATTTTTTTTTCCCTCACCCACACTAACCCCCCCCCCCCCCCCCCCCCCCGATCATTCCACAATGTGGGAGACGACAGGTGAAAAGAATTTTGGGCCACCGGCGAGCGCAGCGAGGCCCGAATTTTTTTTTTTTGTTTGAGTACGCAAAAAGGTCCGCTTCTGGCAACTCTGCACCCACCCCCATAAATTCCTGGATACGGGCCTGGTACAGGCATTGAATGGAGGCATGTGCAGTGGTGGAAAGTAAAATTCCACGTTAAAACCTCTTGAAACATGTAGTTTTTCCGATAGCAGAGAAAAACGAATCCTATGCTTTCTTACTGAAGCACATTCAAATCAAGTAATGCGCATTTAGAGCTACATATCTCTCAAAAGATTCTGACTAAATGTATTTGCTTCAGTGGTATAATGTAACAGGTGAGTTAAATGTCACTGACTTTTGATCGAACAAAAAAGGTCTTTGCACTCTCTTCAAAAATGTCAACATGAAAAGCCCGATTATCTTAGTTCCTTCATGATAAACAGGGGAATCGGCTTCAATGCAGTTCTTTTCTGTTCTCCTCTCCCCAAGTAACGACGCTGTCCAAAACTTTTCTCTGGTGACAGATGCAAGTTGCGAATCTACTATACTAATAACTGGTGTTTCGGTAAGGGACGGTAAATGTTCCAATTGACTTTCACTGATGTGTTTGGTCCCTAGGCACCCTCTCCCTTTAACCACACCGGCGCGCCCCAACGCATTATCCCAGTAGGAACGCCAACGAACGCATATAGCCGTTAAAAAGGTGTCACTTTTTAAGGGTCGAACTTTGGGGAGCGGCCTGAGTCACTCGTGGGGTACAGGACAACGATAATTTTTTTCGCCCGGTTTTGTCATTGCAATTTTTACTTGATTAATATAAGCACCGGAAAGGGCCAATTATTTCACACAGTCTCTTGAATTAGTCTTAGATAGGTATATTTTGTTTATTAATATACAATTTTCAATCGGCTTTCTGCCCACAGTCGAATAGGCAATTTAGCAATGAATCATGCTGTTCAAACTCCAGCAGATTTGCAATGTGTTACATTTTTCAAGTACTGCGAATGTGCATCTTATACAAATGGAATGACTAATTTTTTTAGCATGATGAAATAAAATTATGGTATATGTCATCTTATGATAGGATTTACGATAAGCAATGACTCGACTTGTTAAGAAAATGCAGGTTGAAAACACGTTGTCAAAAATGATATTGACAGATAGATCACTATTATTACCTATAGAGTTGATCTATCGCTTCTACAGTTCTTACATGTGACACCTGGTTAGCTCAGTAGCAAGCCGCGCTATTCACGGTGTATGCGGAGATTACGGCTTTACTTTTTTATCACCTCTGTACGCTGGCCAGCTTCCAGAAAAAAGATTATATATTTTATCGTCCCACATCACATACTGTCGTATTTTACAAAACACGTTTTCCGAGAAAATCACGCAATTCAAAATCTATCCCGACATTTCATGTCTATATCGGTAAAACGAGAAGCTAAAAGCAAATCTAGACTGTACTGCTTTGAAGAATGTACATTTCAAGTCCAATATAAACCATAAAGCCAACTTAAAACGGCACAGCAAGTATATGATCTTAAATTAGGCACAAAGTTGTGTCTGTATGTGAAATCAACAACTAATGTATATTGCAAAATGCGACGAATTATTACACCGGTGTTTTTCAATGTACGTAAAATAAGTCACTATGTGAAAAAGATTGCTTTACGAACTAACGATGGAAATACGTCAAAATAGACTGTATGTGAAATCGTTTATTTTGGGATCGGCAAATACAACGTTATCAAAAGTGTAAATGACTGGCTGATTTAAAATACGACAGTCTGTGAAACACGGGGATACGACGAGCGATTTTGAGCAAATGGCACAATAATCAGTAATTATAAAACTAAGTCATTAGGCCTCCTGTCACATGTGAAACCTTTGTGGATGGGCAACTCTGCCAGATCGATGAATAATGTACAAGTAGGCGGAATTATTTGCAAAAAACCTTAACAAATGTGAACTAGAACAGTATGTGATGCAGGCGGCGTTATAGGGATATGGTTATCTATCAATTTATTATTTTTCCTGATCTCCTTTGGTGTGAGTCTTAAGGAGTAGGCGAATTTTTGAGTGGGGGCTTTTCCCCCTCAACTGCAAGTTTTACGGACCGTAGGGACTGTAGCACACCGGTTCTCCTTCAGAAAAATCATTGCACAGAGTTGAATGGGGTTCATGGGCTTTATTCACTGTATGTGCTTAGAGATCAGTGGCTTTATTCCGTATGGCTTAATTGATTGTTTCACTAGAAAGCTTGCGGATTCAATGCAGTCATACATTCGCAGTCGTCATTACTTTAGACAGTTCTGATCTTTTTAGAGTGAATCTTTCTTGTGTAAACGTAACCATTCTCCCAATTTAATTAACTAACACTTAAACACCTATTTTTTCACTTCTGAGTTTACAGAAACACAATAAATGCTTCGGTTTTTTCCTAGCGTAAACAACATTTCTGCACCAGGTTCGTATCCACTTGCGCCATGTTTGCGTGTCATTGTCACGCATGCAAACCCACCCTTTCAGGTCGAAAACAAAACATGCGAATGGCCGAATAAGCATGAGTCATAATTCTACGAGTTTTTCTCCAGGACAATATGCACGTACATCAAGATCTAACTCTGAGCCTTTTTTCGTAGAAGGGCGACTTCTCACTGGGCCTAAATATGTTTTTTTTGTTGTTCGTGACTCTGACTTTCGCCCATTTTTGGTACGTATTTTCGGCGTGTTTAGCTTTAATTTTCTGGCACGGAATTTCCACCATATCTCGTACAATTCTACTGGAAACAATGTTTAGTATCTATATACGTGGTAAGTTACATAAATTGGACGACAAATTTTCATTCTATCATTCGATTGTTTAACATTTTTCTTCGAGGACTAGCACTCGCAAAGCGAAGCGCTTGGATTTAAAATTTTGTGACGTCATATCGGGGGCCTCGTACCTGTAAAAATTACCGGAAGTAATGACACTGGCGTTCCCTACTGTATACCCATAAGTTTTAAATGGCATGCCCAGTCCCCCTGCCTACATTTGCCGTGGTCCGAAAATTATAATGAGGGAAACGGTTCCAAAAGACTGTTGGTCCGAAATTTTGTACAAACGACGGTTCGGAATAATTTGTTTTCGTGTTCAGACAACAACAATCGTTTAGAACAAAAAAGTTAAAATTGCGTTTTTGGATCACTTAGCTTTCTGTCAAAATGAGCCCTCATGGAAACGACTTTTCGAAGAAACTATCAATCAAATTAATAACCCTTAGGAATATTCTTCAGACGAAACACCTTTCAGAACAAATCCTTTTAGAATAAAGACAAACATCAGTGAATAAAGGGTCAACTAACTCTCCTGACGAACTAATATACCCATTTGCCACAACTCAACACATTGTTAGCTTAGTATTACAATGTTCTAACTAACATTTTGTACATTTTCATATATTGGTCTTTAAATTAAAAAAAAAGAAAACAAGGAAATTTATCTGAGGTGGCAAATTTAGCTGTCAAAAAACACAAAGCGCTATCTAATTCTGAATGAAATGGCTAGAGATCAGACGGACAGCCGAAATTAATCAAAAGATCAATTAATCAAATCAAAAGCCGATCAAAGACACGAGTCGTCAAGAGCAAAGGAAATGCCTCACCGGACTAGCAAAAAAGGAGATAAGGATGAGGATCACATCCTTTTCTACCAAACATCATCATGATCATGATCACCATCATCATGATCATCATCATCATGATCATCATCATCATCATGATCATGATCATCATCATCATGATCATCATGATCATGATCATGATCATGATCATCATCATCATCATCATCATCATCATCATCATCATCATCATCATCATCATCATCATCATCATCATCAATGCATGTTAAAGGACAAAGCTAGTCCTTAGTGAAAATAATATACTATTTTTCGAATGCGCCAGAACTGAAAGAATATTGAATGTGATAAACTGACAGATAGATTATGAAACACGATGGAATAACCTATCTAGCGGTCGCAGCCGAGATGTTGTTCACTATGTAGCGCCAAATGTCCATGTCCATTATTAACTTGGGGATGTCAGATGGATCCTGCTGGATGTCTTGAGCAGTCACGTCGATGTAGTTAAAGGGGCGACGATCCCTGTTTGGGCGTGGTAACCTGCAACATGTGGTCTGAGATACTTGATCAATCGTTGCCCTGAAGCAGTTACTGGAAAGATTGGCACGAAAAGCTCCACAACATGACAAAAAATACCTAAATCCAATCTGCGGTAACATCACCTGTACTGTGCAAAGCTGCCCGAATTTGGTGGTCACTAGCCAATTTAATGAGCTTGTAAGGCTTCGGTGTCCATATGGTTTTGTTTTATTGGAATAAAAATAACATGTTACATTTTTGTCCATACTCCGTGTGAATATACCCAACTGTGCATTCGAAACAGACTTGTCATGTCTCACTTTGTTTTACCCTTTTTTAAATTCATTTTCAACATATCTGCCTTTCTCTGCCTATTGAATTTGGATTACAATGTATGTATTACTATTTACTTTTCATTATTGTTATTGTTCTTTGTTCTAAGATATTCTCCAAAGATGTTTGCTTGTTGATGCTAACGTGTTTGCTTTCTGCTGGAAGTTGAAGGTGATGTAAGGAATTCATAGATTCCTCATTTTCCCTAGTCTATTGTCAATACGCCTCAAGATTTTGGCCAAACTGGAAAAAAAAAATCAGCTGATTCACTGGCAAGCTCTATGCCCTGCCTGGACATAATCGGTTCATCCCTGAGTTTTTCTATTATTTAAGAAATACCACGCGCCTCAAACGACCCAACTTGTCCCATGGATTAGACAAATTCAAAACACCTTGACTCAGAGAGATTGTATCTTTATTACCAGTCCTTTTTATCACAAGACCCTGAGAGGGTCTACCGAGCGGAGCGAGAGATCCCAAAGTGAGAACGCCATTGCACATCTTTGACAGTGGGGGTCTACGCATTTATCAGAAAGTTCGTTTATTCGACATGTGCGTTTATGCCGAAGTTTTATTTTTTTCGAATGTTTTTCTTACCTAAGGTTCGTTATCTAAAAGGAACTAATTCGTTGATCAGAAAATAAAACTAAGATTCGTTTAGCTTATTCTATTTTCGACAACGAACCTTATTTCATTTTCGGATCAACGAACCTTCGGATAAATGAAACCTTCAGAATACAACCTTCGGATAAACGAACATTCGGAATAACCAACCCTTCGGACAAAAGACACAAATATCATTCGGAATAACGAACCTTCGGAATAACGCCCTGCGTGGGTATAGGAATCCCGTGTTGATTAACGACCTTCGGATCAAACGAACCATCGAAATAACGACCTTCGGAATAATTAACGGCACCGCTAGCTCTCGCAAACTAGAAATAAACCGCAACGCCTTGATTAAAAGGCTACTTTCACAAACTTAAGTGCTGGTGCAACCAAGGTCAAGCGCGTTTAACATTTTTTGACCAGAATGAGACTGAAAGAAAATCAATCCTGTTCCAGCGTTCAATGCAAAGCGTTCATGCTTGAATTACTCACATGCATCATATGTGATTAACTTCCATTCTTAGCACCTATATCCACGCTTAAGACGCTTAACATACAACACCTTAATCCTCAACAGAGACCCGCCAACTTTGAGTAATCGCTGTTCCTTAAATCCAGTAAACACTTTAACATACCTAAAGATATGGATGTTGTTATTCACCATATCACAAAATCATGGGAATACCAGTAGGTATCCCCTAGATTTAGCCAAAGATGGGGGATACTTGTGATGCGTGGACAACTTTGTTAGACGCAAAAATGCTTTCATCATCAGCACATTTAATGTCCAGGACTCCAGACACTGTCAACAACAGCCAAGAAAGAAGAACTCGTACACTGTTAAAAATAAACTTGTAAAAAAACAGGCATTTGACTGGCAGCTGGGACTCACTACATGCAGAACGTAAAATAACTGGAGCCGTAAAAATACGAAACCATTGCAGGGAACGTAAAATAACGGCGTAAAATCTCAGCCTCAACGTTATTGTTGGGTTTTGACTTGCTTAAACAATATTAAGAATTAAAACGTTATTACAATCCTCTGACCAAATTTTAACGTTGTAGCATGGCATCATACAAACGTTGTATTACGTTACCACATGGTTGTAAAAAGTTATATTTCAGGCAAACAATTGAGAAACAATTGAGAAAAAAGGCAATAAACAAAGGGAAAACGTGAAGAAATAAAGATTTAAAACAGTTTATACATTTTGTTTTTATGGTAATGTACACATTCTAATGTCACCAAATCATAATCATCATATGAATAAACTTAATACATACCTTACATAGATTCGAACCTGGGCCTTAAGATTACAAGTCCTAAACCTTATCCACTACACTACATGACTTTACTGATAGTAAATGCTAAAATCAAATATATATATGTGTGTGTGTACTACTTTTTTCAAATTAAACTAAATATAATACAAAAAGGAGGAAAAAGAGTTTTTAAAACTATTTTTAAAAATGATAGGGAAAATAAGATTTTGCATTAGTAAATGACGTTACTTACGACGTTATTTAACCCATTTTATAGGTAAAACAATTTTCATAGTTCGTATTCTTACATTAAAAACAAGTAAGTTACAAAAGAACGTAATGTAACGGAAAATATTATAACGGTCAGCGTATCAATACTACCTTTTTTCAAAATGTGTAGTATTATTTTGTAGCCACTGTTTATTTAAATTTTTCTGCTTCCAAATTGTAATTTTATGTTAGATATAGGTAATAAAGCGTGAAAATTATTGAATAATTGGGGTTTACCGTCATTTGAAAGGTAAAGTCTGGTAAAAATTAGGAACATTTTTAACAGTGTACTTGAAGCACAACTGTATGATATCGATGTCATCTGCATACAAGAACACCGAATTGTGCACAGTGAACCTCTACTACAGGAGAATATCCATGGATATGCATTTATTACAGCCTCTGTCTGGAAGAACAAGAGAAATGCAGCTACAGGAGGTGTGGGTTTTTTTTCTTTATCACCAAAGGCTCTCAAGTCATGTGCCAACCTTGTCAGCTTTAATGAGCGCATCTTGACGCTTACACTGACGGGCAATCCTGAAACAGTCATTTGCTGTTAAAGCCCCCACAACGTCTATCCAGAAGAAACTGTCTCTCACTTTTACCATGAACTTTCCACTGCCACCAGTACAGTTCCAGCCCATAATCTTCTGTACATCCCTGGAGATTACAACGCTAAGCTTGGGCCTGACGACGCGCTGTTCACTTGCAACAACGAGTCCAACAGAAATGGAATGTACATGAAGGACTTCATGGAACAATTTAACCTTGTTGCCACTAGTACCAAATTCCAAAATCAAGCAGGTAGACTGTGGACACACCGCCGCCCAAATGGAGAACTTGTCCAATTGGACTATATTCTGGTCAGAAAGAAGTGGATTAACAGCATTAAGAACTCAAGAGCCTACAACACTTTTGAAGCTGTTAAGTCTGATCACAGAATTGTCTTTTGCAGGAGCCAGATAAGTTATCGTCAGAGTATACCCCCTCCCAGAGATCCCATGAAAACAATTGACTGGAGGAAGGTAGTGGGGGATACAAAGCTTTGTATAACAGGTTCAACACTCTTGTTGACGAGCTTGAAGACAAGAACTCCATCGCAGTATATGATGTCCCACTTCAGCCACAAAGAAATGGCATTGAGATGCTACCTAGACGACTAAGACACTGCCTCTGCCTCAGACGACAATCAGCAAAGCCAGAGAAAAACTGAAGTCTGCAGCCAAGAAGGAAAGTACTAAATCCACCAGAAGCTCCAGCAAAACCTTGATGCTGCCAAGGCTGCACTTGATATGCTTACAATGCGGTGCTTGAGGAGCATGTTAGTCCAAGGCTGAAGCACTGAAGCCCTACATCTTGAAACCAAGCATGCTGCTGCATGGTACCTTGCCGGGAGGCTGACCGATAAGAATGCCACCCCACCTAAAAGAATCAAAGGTGAAACACTGAAGAGCGCCTTGACCGTGGTTTCAGCACTTTAGTTCTCTACTGGCAAGCCAGTTCAGATAACACTAACCTTGAAATGAACCTTTCGTCAAACACAAGATAGCAGACACCCTTCCCCTCCAGACTGGGACCTTTCACTATAGAGTCGTTTCAGATCTGCCTAAGAACTGAACAACACCAAGACACCTGGTCCCTACAACATTCCTGCAAGTATTCTGGAAGAATCCCTATTCCATGATCAACTGTTTGAATTTTGGGTAACGACACCTACATGGGGAAACAAACCAGCTGCCTTTCAACATCATTCATTATTCCTCTACCAACAGAAAGCGACCTTCCAACCACCCAAAACTACATAGAATCACACTGTCACCAACCTGGCCCATAGATCTCCAACTCCATGCTGCTCAAAAGAATCACTCCTCACAAGATCCCATTCTCCGACGGAAACCATAACGGTTTTTCGCAAAGGCAGATCACACTACCCTCAGATACTGCCCTCAGAAGATCATAGAAGAGTTGAAAATTTCCAAGAGAAAGCTTCATTGTGGTTGTAGATTTTTCCAAGGCTTTTGACAGTGTAAACATGGGAATTGTAATGCTGCATATTCTCGCCAACTACGGCTGTCCCCGCTGAGACTGTCAAGCCCCAGGATCAATGGCATGCCATCATTTATGATAACCCGATATAGCTTTGTGGATAGACTATGGATGGCCCACAAGGAGTTCCTTACAACTACTTGAATCCTCTAAGGAGATACTCTTGCCCCCATCCCTTTGTAGTCGTGGTTGATTACCTCCTCAGACAGAGTCTGTGACATCATGAACGACAAAGGACTCTCACCATCAACCCAAACTTTCTAGACTGCACCAAAGTGATATCTAGACCTTGACTACGCAGATGACTAGCTCTAACAGCAATCGATATGTGGTGCACAGATCTCACTAACATCACTTGATCATTCTGGTGCAGACAAAGTCGGTCTACTTCTAAATGCCAAGAAGACTGAATATATGACTGTCCATGAGGAAGAGATCATCAACCTATCTGCATAACAATGGTAGCCAACTCAAAGAGGTCAGGACTTCAATTATCTAGGGTCCTATGTGGCCGACAGCAATAAAGACTTCCCGGTCCTGCAAGGACAAGCTTGAATCCTGCAATAAATTACAGCCACTTATGCAATCTGTAATTCCAATTCAACCAGCTGAAATTCTTTGGACCTTTGTAGCGAGTATCCTGTTAGTATGGCTCTGATACCTGGACCATGAAGAAGAGCTACAAGTAGACTGGATGGCACCTACACCAAGCTTCTTAATGCGATTCAAACATATCCTGTCGTGACACAGACAAAGCACGAAATATGGAGATATCCTGCCAATTTCATCTTCTGTTGCCCAACGCCGTGCACAATTTGCGTCCTGTCATCGTGCCAATGATCAAGTAGTCTCAGACGTCACATGTTGGAAGTTACCCGGGAAGTTTCCCATGCCAAAACAGGGGTCGTCGCCCCTTAACTACATTGATGTGTTTGCTCGAGACTCAGTAGGATCCATCTACATCCCCCACTTAATGACAACAGGACATTTGGCGCTACATGTGAACAGCATCTCGGCTGCGGCCGGTAGATAATTTTCAGTTTTGTCATAATATAGAGTCCTTGGTAGGAGTTTATCGCCTGTGTTTATCGGATTCCAGTGTGATTTGTAACAACATTGTAATGGAAATTTTGATTTAACGACAATTTTTTCAAGTTCAGCAAATAGTCTGCAAACGTTGTATGTTAAATAGCAAACCCGGTCCACGATTTTCTGTCCCATTTCGCACGATATTCATAACCATACCTATCAACTCTGAGCTGCGCCAGAGTTCAAAATGTGTTTTTTTTTTTTCGTGTTCCCTGCAGAGCTGAATGCCACATATACTTTAATATCCAAATTCCTTCCGATTTTGCAATCACATGGTCCGTTTTTCATTCTGCGAAGAATTCACATTTCAAGCGCGTGTGTCTTACCTTTTTTAATATATTGTTTGACTCGCAAATGTGAACCTGTACAATGAATCTAAACGTAAACCTTATCCCTGATGTTTTTTAAAGCAGTAGCAGCACATTTTTTTTTCAAGAACACCCCAATTTTCCAAACTTTGTTGAGAGATTTCGGCACAGTTGCCTGGGCTAATCCTGCCTATATACAATAGCTGTTAATGGTCAAGCTCGAACATGTCTATATGTGGATCGCAAATTAATGAATTTTTATTAATATCGAAGATCCCGATAATAATCAACGGATGCTAGAAACGGCCTTCCAATGTGAAATAGCCGTGAAATAGCGCCGTGTCGTGTCTACGCTCATCCATTATTGTCCGTTGGTTTCGGAAATACCAGTTAGAGGTCATTTTCCGTGAGTGCCCTATTTTCACAATGGACGGAGAGAATTTTGCGTTTGCCAGCTCTTCCGTTAAATTACAATAGGGTGGATCCTGATTTCTAATTACAAAATCGCTCCTTTTATGAAAAATCCTCACTTTTGGCATTGCCGTTTCGCAGAGTATAGTTTTTTAGGACACTTACCAACACAACCTGCAAAAATCTCAATTTTTAAAATTGAGGCCTCTTCACAAAATGTGCGTCATTTGCTTTAAACGGAAATATGCCATGATCTGAATATGTGGAAAATTTGGTACTGGATGAAAGCTTAAGTACGTAGATTACATAGAATCAAATAGTTGAAAATTGTCCACATTTGTTGAGTAATTTTACCCTTGTTAATTTTTTCCGCCAAATGCTTACTCGAAAACTATTCCGACAAATATCCACATCGCAGGCAAATTGGTGACGTTCAAAGTGATACCATCCATAATTTACGTCGTTTGTTGTAACCATCATATCGCAGTGTTTCCACTTTCCTATAACTTGCGTCGATTTGTCTTTTTATGATTCAATAATAATTAAACACAACGGAATGAAACCACAATGTCATTCTGTAACTTATTTTCAATTTTATTATTGACTTTCTTAATCCATCAATATTACAGTGTCACAATGAAGCCAAGTCGAGTCAACACGATGTTTTGGGTCATCACTTTGACGTCCCGGTTCGTGCAAGAGCACAAGTTGGGCGATTTTGATCAATGAAGCCGTGCGAAAAATCCGCCGTTTTCCTTCGTATGTCATAAAAGCAAAATTAAATGCTCTATTTTGTTAATTTTACATCAAATTGTAATTTTGTTTTTCGGGAATTCGTGATGTATATACATATATTGTTATGATTTAAGTCCAACTGACTTGACAAAATCTTGACATATTCCTTTTAATGACCTGTCATATGAGCATACTATTACACGTTATGTTTTCACAGCTCCCTGGCCGCGGTTAACATGTTACTATACCAACTGGGCCCAGTACCGACCTGACCCCATGAAATTCTTCCCCGAAGATATTGGGATGCCAACATGTGCACACATATCCATTTACTCCTTTGACACCTCGTGATATCATCTGTACCATTTGAGACAACGACGATGATCTTCCTATTTGCACAGCGGGCATGTACACGTATGTCTACTTTTTTAAATCTACTCTCTTCAAGGCCAGTACAATTAGGACAAATGATGCTTAACCAAAAGTCATTGCAAAGAATTGTTTTCTCCAGAAAATGTATGAGAAAACCTTTAAGAACAAATAATCATTCCACTCCTTTGAATTGACCAAAATCAAAGGAGGGAATGTGTATGTTTTTTTTTTTAAATACGGGGTCAATATTTATACCGGGTGAGGTCAAAAAGATTTACCTCGTTTTTGTTTGAATTTTTCTATCAGCAGTAGACACTCTACCAAAATAACCGACCTATCACATTAAAACTAGACTATTTCACCTACTAGATAAATTTTGAATTTGATTTTTGAACTTTGCATTGCGAAGTTATGTTAACTTAAAATAGGTTCAACCCAGTTTCACTCTGTCCACGAATCACTTACTGTTGGTAAATGTGGTCAAAGAGACTTTGGCTGAGTCTACCAAGTCCATCATGACATTCTGTGCTTGCTTTGATACCTTTGTTTAAACCTCATCAAGTAAATGTCAACTATTTCATTGTTCTAAATCAATAACAAATTATGGAATCTTACACCCAATTGTTTCAAGCATTACTTCAATAAATGTTCGAAAATTTTCACATTTCGCAAAACCGTTGACGCCACATGTTTCACTGACTCCAAAAATTCATAACCTGGTGGTGGGGGGGGGGGCTACTTTGGGAATCAATATTGAACATTACCACATCAACGTCCATCTGGGTTTTTCCCCTTGCATCTCAATCCTTTCCTTATCCTTCCCTCTCTTTTCTTACCCTCCCCCCCCCCTTTCTTGCGTGTCCCTTTCCCACTTTCCTGCTTACCGCTAGCTTAATAGGTTATTTCCTGGTCAGGCCCATGGGGGAGGGACAATTGCGTCCCCTTTCCCCCTGCCCCTGTTACCCTACTGTCATTGACTAGTGTTAGAAATATTATCAACAACATTTTACGATTAGGTAATGGTTACATTAAAGAAACAAAAAAACAAAGTTATTAGTATTTAGGTGACAGTAACTCAATGGCTTTTGCTGCTGTGGACTTAACGAATTGTACAACCATGGTCAGTGGTGGTTTTTTGGCGATTTTCCGTTAATTTACAATCTCTGCAATATGCGAAAGGTAAACTTTTAGATTTGTTTACATATGGCGGTGGATATAATGAGCTATTGTTTTTCATGTATAATAACAATTTCTAAATTGTTAAATATTTTTAATATTTTTCTGAAATCGCGTGTAAATCGTTTTTGACTCACCCTGTACATGGGTCAAGATATGAAAGGGTCAAAATGCGCATACCAACATGTTCGTTCACCTTTCAAGATTACAAATACGGTAATGTTTGTCCTATCTGCAGTTTGTAGTCCAAAGTTATGATTAAAAGGTGACTGTGGGATACAGGGTCTGTGAGATCACTAGAACTGTAAACAAAGCATCTATTTACATTTAACTCATCTATTCGACAATTGACACAATTTACAACCAGTCCGATCAGAATTACTCATTTGGTATCAATTGACAACCAAGTTGAATAAAATCTGACTATTCTGTATATTTTACTCCAGATACCTATGAATTGTTATTATCTAAAACTATAGTCCATAGGTAGTCAACATATGCCTTATTTAAATCTTAGGAGTAGCCAAACTTGGGTTCGAATTGGAGCGATTTAAAAGATATACCATTCTAAAAACTTGTTTAGGATGAATATAAAGGTGATGTTTTTGGGAATTTGTCACTGTTATTCCAAAGATAAGCCCAAATAGTTTCAATACAAGTACCCAAGAGTGTTAACTTACTGAAATGTCTTCCCAGGCTTTAATGCGGCAAAGTGGTAAGATATATTAACCCAGATGCTTGATAAGTAATACCAACACAGAATCCTCGATAACTCCTCCTTAGAACTTCCTAAACGCGCTTTATTGCCCCCTATGAACAAAAACCCAAAAACATTGACTACGATAGGTGTGCACGTGCCATGGACCATTTAAATGTTCGAAATTCGGGGCCATTTTTACTATTTTTGACATATCTGAAACAAAACAATATGGTTTTCTATTAAAATAAGACAGGCCCTAAATATCAAAATTCCCATTGCAATTCCAGAAAAATATATGTTTGGCTGAATACATTAGCGTAGCCAGGTTTCACATTTTGGGTGTCACATTAGTCCATGAATAACATGGACTCCGACTATCTGACAGTTTTGAGAATATGGCTGTTGAAATCATCGACCTATAAAAACATCCAACTTGTCACCAAAATATCTTCCTAGGTGCTGTATAGCATGAGGTATAAAGGATTTGCCTTTTTCTATGTTGACCATTTTTGGAAAAAGTGACGGTATGAAAAATTTCATTACTTTTAATTTAACCTGAGAGTTTTTTTTTTAAAGTTTTATTGAACCCTTGACCTGAAAATTTTTAATTGGACACCAACACTCATCTTCATAGGCTATATAATAATATTATGTAAGGGTTGGTGCCAATAAAATTCAGCATCTTGGAAAATATCGGCACACATGCAACAGTTTTATAGTTTTTGGGAATAGTTTTATTGAACCCTTGACCCAGAAAAAAAACCATTTTTTACACCAAAATTGTCTTCTTAAGTGTTTTGGCTTTAAGATGGCTTACAATTTGGAAAATGGCGTCGTATGCAATGGCACCACGTTTAATTTTGTCATCACCTGTTTTCTGTGAACGCCACATCCCTACCCCCGGTTCATTTTTAGCTATTGATGACAAATGGTATTTTTCCGGCCCCGGTAGCACACTCCTTAAATGGTTGGTGGAGGCTTGGTTTGGTGATGCAGCAAAATAATAAAAATTCCTTATTACAGGATCATCAGGAGTGCAATGGGTTTTTAGGGTGATAATAATTATAATAGGGCGTTTTGATTTAGAGTGTATCGGTGCGCATGGCTACAGAAGCGCATAGCTCTGATCCAGGAGAGCGAGGAGGGGGAAAGTCCTCTTTCCATCATCTTCCCTCCACTCTACGAGCTCTGGTAGTAGTTTGATTAGAGATTACTTTTGCAGGGGAAGTTCTGGAGTTTGTGTACATTCAAACAAAACCAAATTAAAAGCACAGCTGAAATTCATCACCTGAAATTTGGATGTAAACAAAGTTGAGGGTGTCCAATTCGGAACCCAATGTTATTGCATGCCAATGGTTAATGTTTCAAATTCATGGCCCATGACATGACACTGCTATATTACTGTTTCATGGCTATCAATAAGGGAGCATTAGGTTTTGCATTGATTTGATTTTGAACAACCATTTAAGATAATAGATTACCCCGATGCTGGTAAGTGCGTCATTGAAAAGTACCACACTTGACTTGAACTGCATTGAAAATATATATATTTATTAATCTTTTCCATGGAGATGGCCAGCGCACGATAGTGTTGAAAAAAAACCCATGTCCGCTGACCGGATTCGAACGGCGACCTTAGTATTACATGAACGACGCTCTAACCGATTGAGCTATCAGCAGGTCGGTTGAAGCGCGATTAGATATCATCTATAGGTGGTTAGGTTCGAAAGGGTGGTCTTTCACGCTTCAAAATGCATTGAAACTAGTTTTACTACAGATAGCTAAATCTTGGATCGAGTACGCGTGACAAGGAGATTACGAATGCTTGCGCTTTGCCGTATTGGTAGTTATAAACGGTCACGAGATGAATAGTTTGGTGTCACGTGTGCAAGGTACCAGGTCACGTGTAAGGTATCAGGTCACGTTTGTCTTCGGGGGCGGACCGATATATATAAAGCCGGACTATGTTAAATCAAGGTCTGTACATTGGCCCTCTGCCGAGTGCTATATTTTTCCAAAAGACACGGTTTATTATGTCTAACAGTACAAAACTTATCTTTTCACTACTGATTCAAAAAAACCGACGTACGATGCCGATAATCGGTTGTTTTTTCCAAGTAGGGATACGTACGTCATTTTTACTAATGGGGGGGTCCCCCGAAGCAAATAATAAACCAATCAATGCCCGTGACGTCATCAAATCTTTTTTTTCAAAAGTGGCTGTTATTCCATAATTAAAATTCCTTTTTACGATTCAACAGCTGTATCTTGTTATTTAATCATTAAATTCAAGTGTCCCCGCCATGATGTGAAAAAGAGGGTCATACGTCACAAACTGAAAACCAAGGTCAGCGGTCAATACCCTACCGTGGACTGTAATGAGCAGACGGATCCCCGTTTTAGTTAATAGCAGGCTTACAGCCCACTTGCAAGCGGCTGCGGGGGTTATGCGTCAAGCGCGGCAAACACCCACAATTCCAAAGACTCCAACAGCAAGAAAGAGACAAATTGCCTAACAGTGCAAGCTAGCCTAAGCATAAGCACTCTCGCTGGGTTGGCCTACATTTCTATTTATATATAATGTGTTCGCAATCGTTAAGTTATTCATGCGGTCATTCGTTTTGTCTGCTCTATTTGACTTCTCCGATTTTTATTTTTATTTAATGGTTTGTCTGAATATAAAACGAGATCTATCGTGTCAATAAAATAGAGTACGCAAAGCTGAAAGGAGTAAATTTGGTTAGAACACTCTACATTTTCCGTCGCGTTCATGTGGAAGAAAAAGGAAAATCCGAACCTTAAAGTTTTACTTGCAGTCGGAGGATGGAACATGGGATCCCCGCCCTTTGAAAAGATGACAGCAAATCAGAAACAAGGGCAGATTTCATCTCTCATTCTATTGGATTCCTGAGGGATCGGGATTTTGATGGAATGGAACTGGATTGGGAATATCCTAACGGAATTTACAAGCAGAAGTTTACCGAACTTGTTACGGTTAGTATAATTATAATGGTACAAAACGGGGATTTGCATTTCTTAAATGCTCTACTAAACTAGGCACAGAGAAAGGGTGAGAGTGTGAGTGAATACTTTCGATCACTTTGGGATTGTGAATCTGAAAAGGGGAGCAGAATGGTTACACTCCGCGAAAGATTGAAAGCGCGAAATATGTCAAGATTTTTGTCAAGCTCAGTTGACTTACATTCATAAAACTATCTGTACATAAATTACGAATTCCCGAAAAAAATAATCAATTTGATGTAAAATTAACACAATATAGAGGAATTTAATTTGGCTTTTTTTGACATCGAAGAAAACGGGCGGATTTTTCGCCACGGCTTTATCGATCAAAAGCGCCCAACTGTGACGTCAAAGTGATGACCAAAAACATCGTGTTGACCCGAATTGTTATTGCTGACACTTAAATATTGATGGATTAATGAAAGTAATAATAAAATTAGGAAAAACAAGTTACAGAATGCATATTTTGGTTCATCGTTGATGTTTAATGATTATTGAAGTGGCAAAACACTGCGATATGTGGTCACAACGACCGTAAATTATGGATGGTCATCCACTTTGACGTCACCAGTTGCTTTACGATGTGGATTTGTCGGAATCGTTTTCGAGTAAGATATTTGGGCGGCGAAATTTTAAAAGGGAAATATCAACAAATGTGGACAATTTCAAATTATTTGATTTATATGTAATCTACGTTACTTAAGCTTTTTCCATCCCATTTAAAAACCAAAATTTCCAAATATCAGAATCATGACATATTTCCTTTAAACTCGGAATGTTGCGTATGAGCTTATGCTATAAATATAGGCACATTCAATCCATCCATTCAGGTCACGCAACTGCCGGGCGCAAATGCGCAATCATTATAGGGGGCCAACTTTTCAGATCGTTATTGGCAACAACATTTCGACGATTATTACAAATGAATACAAATTATTACCCGGTACTTGTGCGTCCACAGTAAAAGCTCAAAATTTCGAATCAGGATCATCGGAAAGTGTACAATGTAAAACTAGAGTGCCTAGTCTTAGCTCTTGGTTCCGCTTGATGTGCTTTATTCCTATTAGTATAGCATTGCTGTTATTAAAGACAACTACCAATCTCGCTATGAATCTGACGCATGCGCCAGCCAATGGTTAAGCATGGACTTATAGTGGGTATCGATGTGCGTTTGAGTGAGTAACAGCCTATAGACCGTATTCAATATGACAACAGCCACCAGACATGTTGGTGGACAAGATGCATGCATGTCTGGGACTACAATACATTCCGCTGTCAATCGATCCATGCACAGTGACATGGACAGGTGAATGTATTGTGGACTGGATTGCGTTTATCTTGTCCACCAACAGGCTGGCTGTTGAATACGGTTTATATGTCCATCGTTTTGGACAATTCCTACGTGCTGCATTTCAGAGGCCAGTACCGCCGAGAGGGGGGTCAAAGGGGATAAGCCCCCCTGACCTAGGGGGCCCGGGGGCCTAGAGGCCCGTAAAAAAATAAATGTAGCCCTTGCGGTTGTGACAAAAGTCAGACAGGGAGAGAAAGTGTGAGAGAGAGAGAGAGAGAGAGAGAAGCGAGGGAGAAAGAGATGGAGCATTGGCGGATACAGGGGCCCGTTTCCCACTCCTGCGACAATGATACATACTTACGTGAGAAAAATACTCTGTAACCACGCAATTTCCCACAATTTTTTTGCGCTCGCTAATTAGATTTGGTTTATAAAACGGTTGGTCATGAATTGTAAAGTGGGACTACATATCAATTTCAAATTGTTTCATCAAAATACTGGAATGTGTTTTGGAAATGAACATTGCCAAGGTTCCGCGCTTCGTAATGATCTCTCCAGTAAAACTTTTATATTCTTATTGGAAACTTAAACTAAAACCATCAGCTATATTTTTGTACTTTAAAACACCGTTTATCAATACTTCTACCATTAAAAAGTGAAACACTTACAAAGTTCTATTGTTTCTATCAATTTTCTGAGAAAATGTGTTTTGGAAGTGAACATTGGACAAGGCTCCGCGCGGGAGGGGGACACCCCCTCCCGCACCCACCCCCTGGGGTGTCTCCAAACAACAAAATATAAAACACCCATTTTACAGCTATCAACTACATTATAAAGCTCCCGTGCCGCGTCATGGCCGGCTTCACTGTGATCAGAAGTTCGCAGCAATTGATCTTCAAAATCCCCACCCCCGTCTGGGATTCTGCAAAACAAAGTTGGTAAAAGGGGCCCTATTAACTCCAAGGTTCCCCCCCGGGCCCGCCAATTTCTTTCTCGGCGGGCCCTGTCAGAGCGGCGGCTCCAGAATCGGAAAAGAAGGGGCGAAAGGCAGAGTTATATACTCTGAGTTATCGGAAACAGACGTATTCATGCAGAAACCTCTTATTGAAGTAGTATCATTGTTGTATCAAGTAGCCAGGTATACGAAATTCCTGGCTACCATACATGTATAAAGAGTTATGTGCACCAGTTCGATGTGTTAGTTGATAACACGCAATTTTTAACTCTGCTTTTCGCCCCTGCTTTTCCGATTCTGGAGCCACCCCTGCTGCATTTGGATGTTGAAGATCAAACAATACCAGTAATAATACTTCGAAGGGTGAGCGCCACATAATCTTTATTTCAGTACAAACCGTGTCATTTTTAAAATCTGATTAACAATTTGTATAATTCGACATGCCTGACATTTCAAAATAATTAAAAAGTCAATGCAACTCTGTAGAAGGTCAAATGTACCTCGTTTACCTCCATGCCGTGGTGTGGCAAGTGCGTCATAAAGTAGCTTGGGCAGTAAAACAATTTAGTTTAGTCTGCATTGACCGGAAATTACACTGAATAAAACTATATTGCCTACCATTCATTAGACCGATTGATTCGAATTTGGCTAGTTCTTTTTTTTATTCAATCTGGGCCTTAGCATAATAACTATATGGATCAGGCAGTAACCTTCAAGACATATTAAATATTTAATTATCTTCTGGGTTTGGAGGGCTGTATTATCTTTGTATAAAACTAGATCCGTTTGATAAATATCTGTAACAAATTATCCATACTAATGCACTTCATTTTCCCATGATTTCTTAAGTGAATTCAAATACCCCCACTTCGCTCAATAGCCGAGTCGATGAAAGTCCAATCTCCAATTCACAATGACGTATATACAAATATACATCTTAAAAAGATGATGCTGACCACTAAAAAGAGGTGAAACACGTGTCAAAATAAATGTACCAGTCAATTCATGAATATCAAAATATTAACACTCTCTTTTGGCAAAGCGTATCTAGAATCCTTATCCCATCGCAGGTAAATAGCGTTGCTGTTCTCTTCCGATTTGAAAACAAGACCGAGAATGTCTCGGAAGCTGCGAATGAACCAATAGCATGTGAGGTTGTGGGAGTTCAAAAATTAATATTGGTCGACCAAAATGGGGCACATTTTCGCAGATTTTGCTCATAACATCCAAGCAAAACATCTAGCCCTGGAGTTAGCACACATTTGTAACACATCTCAAGTACAAAAGGTTTGAGCTCCACCAATAATTTGCACCATTTTTTATCCAAATCGGAGCAATTTTAAAATTTGACCCCTGTACAACTGAAATTGACCCTTATTATTGATTTTTGCTGTTTTTAGCCTATAACTCTGAAACTTTAGGCTGTACGTATTACAAACTATACCTTTTCTGAATCCTTATGGTTAGACACATAACATGGTGTGCTTTTCAACATGATTGGATCAATTTACAATTTGACCCCTGTACAAACTTTGTTTTGGCCCCCTCTCCTTAAGGCACCACTTGCTGCACTTAAGAATCACGTTTCATGGGTTCCTGTCAGTCTGTCAACATATTTAATCACTCAAACCTTTTGTACTTGAGATGTGTTACAAATGTGTGCTAGCTCCCGGGTTAATCATTTAGCCCTAAGATTTAATAGGGTAATTGATTAAAATCCCTTTCATAACATTACTACAATACACCAAAATTGTACACAAGGAAAGAGGAACATCACAAGCAATAAGTCTGTATCCCTTTGGTATCAAAGTTAGAATTCACTGGTATTTTTTTATTACAAAAACGACTGGTTAAAGAGGCTAACACTATTGTGTAAAATTACTATAATACACGAAAATTGTACACAAGAAAAGACGAACAGAAAATAACAAGCAATATTTCTGTATCGCGAGCTCACACGTGCAAAAGATTTCCCATATAAATTGTTGCCAAATTGGCTTGTTGCCGAAATGGTGTCGCCGAATTGGTTTGTTGCCGAATTGACCTGTCACCGAAGTGTCCAGCATTCGTGCCCGGGCATTCGTGCAGAACGTAAATATTACAGCGTGAATAAAAGCACTCTGTCGTCGATTTCGCCTGGCGAACCTCGCTTATAAAATCATCCTTAGACATCCAAGAACATCGTCAGGTATGTGTTTTGTTCAGAAAGTGTACCGTTGCTAAGATAAAATAGAATCAATTTCCCAATATGGCGGTACGACTCGATATGACGAGTGTAATTTTTGGACACCAGTCAACTGGCCCCAAGTACAAACTCGCCCCCAGTACAAACTCGCCCCAAGTAAAAACTCGCCCCACATATACAAATTGGCCCAGGTAGTACCAACTCGCCCCACATAATATGCAAGAAACTGGTCCCATATAATACCAACTCGCCCCACGTATACAAACTGGACCCAGGTTCTACGAACTCGTCCAACTTGGTAAAAACTTCTTAGGCCCTATCAGTGGCAACAGGGAATTTATTATGATATTATGAGATATTTACTATTTGATATGATGTGTTTGATATGTGTTTGATAGGCCTATGTGTTTGTGCTTATGTTCATTTCTATACCCGCCTCTTTTCAAAGAGACTAATAGGAAGGAATTTTTAGTAATGATTATTTAATAAATGAGAGTGTTGGAAAGATATCAATATGCGTGTTGGTAGTTAGAAGCTGTTAGTAGTTAGTCTCAGCGGGAACCATTGTGTTCCATTGGAAAATAGTCTAATAGTAGAATAGATAAACAATGGAAAAAGGAGGTGTTGCTAAATATTGCTTTTTATTGAAGTAGGTGCGATCGATCAACACAATAACGGTACTGAATTATCTGGTCGGGTATTTCTGGCCCTCATGGGTCACACAAAGAGGACAATGATACGGCGATTGGCATTGCTATATACCTCGGGAAATGCGTACATCATTTTAAGCTTTTTTTATACCACAGACGAACCAATTCACATCACGAGATACGTATTATATTTTCTATAACAATTAAATCGATTTATGGAGCCAGCCTGCGGTTAGCATAAATCCAGTTATTTCGACACGGTGTTGCCATTTTGTTCGTTGCTCGTGTTAACCAATCATCCGGCGTCTAGGTTGTGACGTTTGTGCTTTGTGCTTTGTTTTGGCTTGTTTATATTCATTCCCGTTCGCGCCAGTTCTTCACTTGGCTTTCTCAACCGTTTCATGCATGTCAGATTTTTATTCCGCTCTTCAAGATCAACATTGAAATCTAGTTACGTTGAACTTTCTATGTGGATCGTTAGGATTCGGATTTCAGTACAAGATCAGCCAAGTCATACTCGGATTTATTAAAGAAGAAATTATATCTCATATTGGACTTTTCTTTTAACCTGCGTCATCATCATTAACTTCGTCTGGACATTGTGCTCAACACATGGTTTTCTAAGGCAAATACTCTTTAAATTGGAAGACGGTAATACTGTTTAATAAAGGAAGTAATACGGTCAATATCTCTTCAATCTTGATATAATCCAGCGTATTTTAGTTTTGTTGCGGATTTGGTAACTCGCTTCGAATAACGCATTGAATGTAAGGTGGCGTCGGAATTCAAGTAACTGTTTTATGTGTTTGATCCAGTGTGCTTACAGATGTCAGAAACATTGTGCGGAGCCTAAGTCGCAAAATTTTTACACCTACCTTTGTGTTTATTCCGTATGCGGTAGAACTATAGTGTTCCGGTGTCCACCCATGCCTATTTCCATCTCAGAACTGCAGTTCAAAACTGGTAAACTTTCTTGGATTCTCTGCAAGATTCAAGCTGTGCTATCATTTAGTATCCCAGGATCTGCGAAAGCTGGATACCGTTGAGGAAGCTATAGAAGTAGCGTTTTAAGCGGTTGGCAGACTTACTACAATGCCGGTGCTCATCCATGCCCATTTCCGTCGCAATTCTGCAGATTTAAAACTGGTAAACTTCCTTGGATTTTTGCGAGATGCTAGCTTTGCTTTCATTTAATATTCCAGGATCTACTAATGCCGAATACTGCTGAGTGGAGATGGAAGTAGCGTTTTAACTGGCAGTTGGCAGACCTACTCACAACAACCTTGATATGGACATGTATTTTCAGGTACGCATCTATCTAAATTGTGCTGCCCACTTAACAATTTTTGGTTTTTCAGTCTATAGAAATTTATTGGATAGGAACAAGTTCGATTTTTTCTTTTCGCCAAACGTTATATATTGATTCTTCCTTTCTTCATACTGTTAATCTCTCCCTGTCTCTCTTCTCTGTTCAAGTGTAGCAACCTGTAATTGCATAGCTATTAATGCTCTTTAAAAAAATCTTTCAGGTATATCGGTCATCAACTTATTCAATCATTTTGGCAACTTCATTCACGTAAAATCAGTCAGCTCATTGAGTCAGGGGTCACTCAACACATGCCATTCACACCTCTTTGTTTTACCTCAATCGCTCGTTAAGCTGCTGTTGGAATGCTTGTATGTTTTCGTGCTTTTAATTTGTGCCCTTGAAATGTAAATTATGCCTTGTTGACTGATCACTTGTGTTATGTTACTACAGCGGGATTACTTAGTTGGACGCGCGATAACCACACTTCTTGTTTGCGCTTCAAGGGACACGGAGATTCACGCATGCTTTGGCAAATTACGCATCGCTTGAAATAGTGTGTTGTTTCCCCTTCCCACATAGGCTACACTCGCTGGTGTTCGTTCAGTCCAACAATATCTATTCACTCTATAGTAACTGCTACCACCAATTTATGTCAAAACGCCAACTGAATTATCTGAATTTGTTGTAAACAATGAATTATGCCTAAGAGCCTCGTGTTAAACGTTTGTGATTTTTTATTGCTAATTTTTTCCTTGGGGGTCTATAAGAATTCAAGGATTTATGTTTGGTCCACGCGCGCGTGTGTAATTGTGTGTGTGTGTGTGTGTGGCAGTATGTCATTCTTTGAGCTTAAAGATCTTGAATACTTCTTTGGTCGCTTGTAGATGTAACCCGGTGTGTCTGAATTTTTAGTTCCAGTATAGTACTAGGCCTTTAGGTGCCTGTGGTCTCGCGTTCCCTTGTCCTTAGGTTTGGCGTCTTAAGTAATGGGGTTTGATTTTGATAATTTTGCGCCCAGTTTTCCTTAAGTGTCTTTACCGTGCGCAAATTTTGTTGTTGTGGTTTTTTCTTTTTGTAAACTTAAGCTTAAATCTTCCCCACGTGTATATAGATAGGGTTTGTTCAACATTTGATTGTCCGGTTTTTTCAATTGTCAGGTAAATCTCTTGTTGCATCGTTTATCCACGCTTGGTCGTATATTAAACCCTAGTATTCTATGTTCGTAGATTTGCGGTTCCAAGGTGGTTTTATTTAGGTTTTTATGTCATGTGAAACCCAGCCACTTTATTCGCTTCCGTGGTGCCTTAGTGCATATATGTTAAATTTAAAATGTCAAGAGCATATGGACCATCTGATAAATACGTGATATCCAAATCTACCACTGTCCATGTTGTGTTTTGTCCTTGTGAGGCTGATCTAGTTTCGATTTCCGGGTCAATTTTTATTTTGTTTATCATCAAAAACTTGCGTTTCAGGCGTGGTTTGCTTTCAAGTTTCGGCACTATTTCAGTCTGTTATTTTCAGTGTTCTATTTTGTTTAGTTTATAGGCTCACAGCTTAGGTGCAGTCTTTCTGCATTTTCATAGATTGTTTGAAATTTTAAAGTTGTTTCCTTCATGCAAGAAGATCCGTTTGCATAAAATTAATGGTTTAGCTTCGACTAGTCACTGGTGTTTCACTTTGTTGGTGCTGTATGTTGTGTATAGTATGTCGGTTAAGCCCAATTTTCTTTTAATTGCTACTTTCTTTACCCTTTGACTTCAAAGTATCCGTACCCCTTCATTTGAAAGGTCTATTTGAGGCCAGTTGCTTCAGGTTTATTTTTGTTTTACAGGTTTTTTTTTTAAAGTGCACTTATTACCAAATTTAAGTGCTGCGCCGGCCATGTTTCTCATGTATCGTTACCCCAGGTCTTATCCTCCCCATTAGCTTATCGCTTTAACCTATAACTCATTACTAAGGGTCGTGGTTTTTGTTTGACTTTAGGCCTTATGAATGTCTTGAGAGCCTTGGGTTGAATTGAGAGGAGATCTGTCTATAGCCCATAGCTCTGGTCGAATCTCCTCCAGCGGTTCACGCAGTTTCTGTTCTGGTCTTTGCGTATCCGCCACTTTCGATTCATTTAAAGTCATTCAAACGGGCCACGCGGACTCTTTTACCTTATCGCAGTTGTGTGTAATTTCTTTTGACCAGTCTTTGATTTATTATTGCTTATTATTGCTACTTTGCCCTGAAAGCCGGTGCAGGAAAACTTAGTGTTCCCACATGAGAGAGGTTCTTAACCACCATGTTATGCATGTAAAATTAACGACACCAGTCTTTTAGACGACGCTTTTACATTTGGTACAGTGCTGAAACGTTGGGTACAGTTGAGGAGCTATAGAAGTATCGTTTTAAGCGGTTGGCAGACTTACTACAATGCCGGTGCTCATCCATGCCCATTTCCGTCGCAATCTGCAGATTTAAAAATGGTAAAATTCCTTGGATTTGCGAGATTGCTAGCTTTGTCTTGTCATTAAATTCAGGATCACTAATGCCGAATAGGCTGAGTGGAGATGGACATGTAGCGTTAAACTGGATGTTGGCAGACTCGCACAACACCTTGAGATGGACAGTATTTTCAGGGTACGCATCTCATCTAATTGTGCTGCCCACTCACAATTTTGGGTTTTCCGTCATAGAATACTTGGATAGAACAAGTTCGATTGTTTTTTTCGCCAACACGTTATTATGATTATTCTTCTTCATACTGTTAACTCTATCTCGTCTCTCTGTCTCCTCTGTTCAAGTGTAGCAACCTGTAATTGCATAGCTCTTTAAATGATCTTTAAAAAAAAAATACTTTCAGGTATATCGTCACAACTTATTCAATATTTGAAACTTCCTTCATCGCATCAGTCAGCTCATTGAGTCGGGGGTCACTCACACATGCCATTTCACACCTCTTTTACCTCAATCTCGTTAAGCTGTGCTTGGATGCTAGTATGGTTCGTGCTTACATTGCCTTGCAAATGCTACTATGCTTGTTGACTATCACTTGTGTTGATGTTACTACAGCGGGATAATTTTAGTTGGACGCGCGATAACCACACTTCTTCATTTGCGCTCAAGGGACATGGCGATACACGGACCTGCTTTGGCAACGATTACGCATGCTTGTAATAGTTGGGATTGTTTTCCCATAGATCCCACGCATAGGCATAACAGCGACGGTGTTCGTCAAGTCCAACCAAGATCATTCACTCTATAAGTAACTGCTAACAATTTATGTCAAAACGCCTCACTGAAATTATCTGAATTTGTTTGTAACAATGCACATAGGCCTAAGAGCCTCGTGTTAAGTTGTGATTTTTATTGTAATTTTTTTCCTTGGGGTCTAAAGAACTTAAGGATTTATGTTTGGCACGCGCGAGTGTGATTGGTGTGTGGTTGTGTGTGGCAGTATGTATATCTTTTGAAGCTTAAAAGAGGAATCTTGGATATTTCTTTGGTTCGCTTGTAGATGAAACCCGGTGTTTAATTTTTAGTTTCAAGGCTAGTAGGCAATTAGGTGATTGTGGTCTCGAGGTGCCTTGTCTTAGGTTTGGACGTCTTAAAGTAAAATGTTTAAGTTTGATAATTTTTTGCCCGTTTTCTTAAGTGTCTTTACCGCTGTGTCGAAAATTATTTCGTCTCGGTTTCTTTGTTAGACTTAAGCTTAAAATCTTCCCCACTTGGTCATATAGAGAGGTTTGTTCAACTTTGATTGTCCGGGTTTTTTTAACATTGTCAGGTACAAGTTCTTGTTGCTACGTAGTCACGATTGAGTTCGTATAATTCAACTAGTAGTCTATGTTCGTTAGATTGCGGTTCCAAGGTGGTTTTAATTGTAGCTTTTATTCAGGATGAAACCCACCCACTTTATTCGCTTCAGTGTGCCCCTAGGCCATTATATGACAATGTAAATGCCAAGAGCATCATGTGACCATCTTGATAAATAACGGTGATATCAACATCTACCACTGTCCATTTTGTGGTTTCTGTCTTGCTGAGGCTGATCTAGTTCGATTTCGGGTCAGCTTTTATTTTGTTTATCATAAAACAATTGCGTTCAGCGTGTTTGACTTTTCAAGTTTAGGCACTTATTTCAGTCTGAGTTATTTTCAGTGTTATTTTTGTTTAGTTTATAGGACTCAAAGCTTAGGGCAGTCTTTCTGGCATTTCAGTAGTATTGTTTCGAAATTTTTAAAGTTGTTTCCTTCATGCAAGTAGATCCTTTGCAAAAATTAACGGTTTAGCTTCGACTAGTCACTGGTGTTTCACTTTTGTTGGTGCTGTAATGGGATATGTATGTACGGTTAAGCCAATTTTTCTTTTAATTGCACATTCTTTAACCTGTGACGTCCGTAGAGTTGCTTACCCCCTTCATTTGAAAGTCTATTTGAGGATCCAGTTGCTTCGGTTATTCTTAGTTACAGGTTTTTTTTTTAAAGTGCCTTTAGACCACCATTTAAAGCGCTGAGCGGCATGTTTCTCAGGTGTCTTACCCCAGGTCTTATGCTCCCATTAGCTTATCGCTTTCACAATCTATAACTCAATACTAAGGGTCGTGGTTTTTGTTTGACTTTAGGACTCTTATGGACTGTATTAGAGCATTTTGAATGAGAGGAGATATGTCTATAGTCATAAGCTTGGTCGCAATCATCCTCAGAGCGGTTCACGCAGTTTCTGTTCTGGCTATTGCGTATCCGCACTTAGTGATTCAATTTAAAGTCATTCAAACGGGCGCCGCTGACTCCTTTTAACTTATTGCAGTTGCGTGTTATTTCTTTTGACAGTCTTTATTTTATTATTGCTTAATTTATTGCTGCTTTGCCCTGCAAGCCGCGTTGCAGGAAACTGAGTGTCCCACATGAGAGAGGTTCTTAACACCATGTTAATGCATGTACAGATTAAAACTGCTTTTAGACGAAGCTTGTTGTTTGGGTACAGTGCTGAAACGTTGGGTAAAGCACCAATGGTAACACAAATGGCTAGTGGGGTGGCAGAGACAACCCAGTTCAAACGGGCACAGTGTTGGTGTATTGCCTTAGCCATGTAAAACTTGTTCGCGCCCAGTCTTGAAATAGGGACGGTTGTCTCGTCAATATGCGGGCGTAGGCTTTTTTCCGGTAACTCTTGGGGGACACGGTTAGGTTCACTCTTTACATTTAAGATATTAGGAATTTTTAAACGCAGTCAATAAAAATGGTGTCAGCACAATTTTAAAATGCTCTTATGCTCCAATTTACATTTAAGTGATTTGCATTTTGGGCAAAGTCCTTTCTTTGTTGATTTTAAATAGCAATTTTAACTTTACAGTTTTATTGAGCGCTTAATTCCCGTAAACCAGGCTCAAATCGCAGTTTCAATTATTCATTATTACGACGCCTTCAAGAAAAGGTCGTCAGCAATCATTTAGCTTCAATTGGTGATGATGTCAAAGTCAGCCTTACAAATGTAGGCATATCAGCAGGTAGTTTGTAATAGTCCCCTTGACAGCTCTCCAGATTCAACATTGGTTCGTCGAGGCATTTTGAGTTTAGGTAGTGCCCAGAAATAATTTCACGGTGCCCAAATCAATCAATCAATAAAGCCAAATGTTTATTCATCACAGAAGCATTTTACAATACCTAGCATTACGAAAGTAAATAGCAATAAAAACGTTTTAAAAAAGTAAAGTAATTCTTTGTTCAAGGAAATATGGCTGTTGAGATTCTTGTTTATAATGAAAAATTGAGTGCCAATATTCAAAATATTTGTATTTTATCACAATTGCTGTTGCTGCTTGCTCATGTGGTCGGAGGAATAAATCCTTTGGATGCAGCGGTTTCTTGTCCCTGATTTCCTCATGATAGCTCATGAGGCAATTTTAATTTTTAATTTTTTTATTTCTGTTCTTGATGTGTCTGTAATTGCTTCAATTTTGATGTTCTGAGCCGAATATGTAAATAAATAAATTATCCATTAGCATTATAAAGTGTCAAATGTGGTATACTACAAAGACAGATTATGTAAACATCGCATCGCGAGAATGGGGCATCTAATCTCCTCGTTGTCGTCGGATTAATGTCCACGAGTCCTGCATTTTTCCAATAGTCCACACGTGCTCTATATAGAGGTCATTTCAACAATCAATTTACAATTCGTATGGCTGTATTTACGATTGGTTGTCTCAAGGGCTAGTGCGGTTTACGTCAATTATTTGAGTATTTTGTGTAATGCCAACTATAAAACGATTTCTTCTTGTTTTTTTTTGTACAATGTCATAAAATCGCGCTCCCTCTTTTCATAACGTCATTTTTTGCATCTCCCAGTGGACTGGAAATTGTAGTAAAGACACCCCCTGAAAGTGCTAAGCGATCACGCGTTTTTGTCATTGAACATTATGATTGCTTTATGCGTTGTTATATTAATGGAAAATCGGGTTCCAGACTTTATTTTCTGGATCGATATTTTGCCTAGGTCTTTTAGTTGGTAATGTGAACAGCTTGGTTTCAGTGGGAAAGAAATGCGTCCTGAAATTGACCGTCACTTGTTAGTGCGGCAACCCAATACAGTGTTGCGTAACTCACAATTGAATTATCCGTTCAGCAGCGGAGGGGGGGGGGGTAGATCAAAGTTACCGTATGGGTAATTTGTTTTTGGAGGCCCTTAGTTCCAATCTGTTATCACATTTCCTAATACTAAATGCCCATTATGCAATTCACTTACCTTTTCTGGTGGGGATTTAGTGCTAGGCTATATGCCATACTGCTCTTAATATTAAGATGATTTGGTATGATACTACCATGGTGTTCTTGCATGGTATAAATGTTGCTGCTCATATGTGAAGAGGTTATAAGATATAAGTACATTGTGCAAATTATATTGTGTATTGACTATTTTAAAAAAGGCAGAGAATGAATTTCAATGAAATGTACTTGATATATTTTAGCTTGAACCAATGTTACGATGATAACACCAAATGGTTGATGTGGAAATGCGCTTCCAATTAATGAACCTGTAGGTCATCTGATGTAAAAAAAAATTTTTTGCCCTTGTCCCCATAGGTGGAAGAATGCCCATTTTGCATACCGCGCTGTTCGTTGCTTCACAATTGTCCAATATCCATGTATTTTGGCTAAGTAACCGTATCTTATCATAGGAGACCAATCTTATCATACCCAAGCTTGTCTAAACATCACAATGAACCAGTGCCCCGACTGCGCATGCATTGTTTCCAAATTCAGCTACCTTGCTATAGTATTGCGGAGATTAGGAACAAGGGATTCAATCATTAGCATGACGGATTTTGGCCTCAAAATCGTCCTTCACAATCACACGATGACCATTTTTCATGGTTTATTAGTATGTTTTGTAAAATGTCAGACCTGAATATTTGTTCTGTTATAAGCTTTTGCAATGGTCAGAAAGTCTTAAACACCTGCCTTCAATGCCATTGGCAAAAGCAAGATACTAAAAAACATGACAAATCACCGTGACGAAATGAATACCGTATATACTGACGCGTATCTTTGTTACTGTGTTGTTGTTTTGGTATAAGCTTTAAAACTAAAAATATAATCGGAGCTTAAAGCTAAAATATAATCAGAAACTAATGAACAGCAGAATTAAGCAGAATAAATTAACAGCTTTAAAAAACATTTTATCTATTTCTTGATGCCCACCAAAAACGCCGAAAAGAAAACAACTTTTTCACTGATCCATGGCCACCGCGCACTCAGTTTGGGTGGAAGCCATACGTAGTGCCCATCCAATATCCGTAAATTCAGCAATACCTTGAAGTTTGGAATATTATTTGTGGTATGATACTTGTGTTTGTAAATTGTACCGGGGAGGTTTATATACTTGGGACCAGATAGTACTACGTGGGGCGAGTTGTACTACGTGGGGCGAGTTGTACTATGTGGGCGAGTTGTACATGGGGCCAGTTTGTATGGGACCAGTTTGTTTACATGGGGCGAGTTTGTACTTGGGGCGAGTTGTATCCTAATGTTTTTATCACAGTAATATTGCACAGTTCTAATATTTTATTAATATCCCGGGTATTAATTATGAACTTTGACCTTGGTAGGTCCGAAACAACGTCCACCAAACCACTAGTTTTTTTGTATTGGTAATCAGCGAAAATAAGCGTGTTCTTGCCAATTGGAAATAAATTACCAGGACAGCTGTAAACTGAGCATCAATGGATACATCATTTTAATGGAACGAACGAACACACTAACTAACAGAGTTTCTGGGCGATTTGTAGGAGCTTGCTTCGCAGCTCAAACATATTGTGCATTTTTAAAATAAAATAATGACATTACGAATGTGGATTTTACATACCTCAAAGTTTATTTTGAGATTTGGAGGCATTTGAATTTTGACCCCTAATAAACCCTAGAGGTCTTTCATGTATTATACAGGGTTAAGTACAAAGTTGTTGAATCTTGTAAAAAAATACACCATTAATATTCCTCAGGGATTCAGAATAGATAGTTTCATCTATCTTTGATATATATATTTTTTTCAAGTTTAAAGCCAAAACGCGAAAGGTCACAATTTTGGCCATACTACAAAAAAAAAAAAAAAAAAAAACAGCCCCGATTTTGAAGAAAATTATCTCAATTTTTTCAAACAATATTCAAAATCTTGGATGTTTTCTTCTGATGATTAAGAGGGAAAATTTAAAGTACCATGTGCATATGTAACCGAATACAGGCACTACACTGTTGATATGTTAGGCAGCAAAATATTCTATTTTCTCCTAAAAGGAAGCATTCTACATTAATGTTCATCTATTATGAATATTGAATGGTAACGTAAGACAGAGATTTGAGACTGTTTCGATTGAAATTGAAGGTATTTTTTTCAAGTTTTTTGCTTGTAACTTGGAAACTAGACATCACGTCACAAAAAAGATTAAATTATACTTTTTTTCTGAATCATTGTGACATGAGAAATACAATGGTATAACTTTTAACAAGATTTAAACTCTTTTGTATTTTTACCCTGTATAATACACTTTGACTTATAAGGGTTATCAGGAGTGAAAATCCCAATGCCTCCCAATTTTAAAAGAAACCTTGAGGTAATGTAAAATGTTCATGCCAAATGTCATTCTTATATGAACAAAAAGTTCTACGCTGTCCTGGTGAAGGTTGGAAGCTACCCTGAGTAATGAGTACAGGTAACAGACCCTGGGGGGAACTCGACCCAAAATTGGGTACAGGTGTGCGTCCGCCGGGTAAAAAAATCGACCCATGTTTATGGTGACCAAATTGTACACAAATATGACCCATTTATATAGCTGGTCTCGAAATTTCGACCCATTTCTATAGTTGGCTTTGAAATTTCGCACCATTTTCATAGTAATCTTAGCAAAATCGGCCCATTTTCATAGTAACTTTTCCGAAAATTTTCATTGTGATTTTACCAAAAATCAGAAAAATTGACACATTTTCATAGTAAATTGCAACCAAAAATTGAAAAATGGACCCATTTATATAGTAGCAATGACCTAAAAAATGACCCATCAATATAGTAGCATGGTGGGAAAAACGACCCATTGTTATAGTAAGGGATGAAAATGTGACCCATATCGGCGGCACATATGTACCTACCCTTTTCCACTGAGTACCCCCCCCCCCCGGTAACTGACCAGGGGATGATCTCTACCTTTCTCTTATTGAAGTCTGCCCATGGTCAGGAGTCAGAATGGTTCATCTGACACAGGGGACCAAGACCTTTACGTGTCTCTCCGGACCAGGAAGTGCCGAGCATCATTTGCATGTACTGCACATTCTACACAATGTGTGGGAGCAAGGACAAATTCTATCATCTTACTACATTTTTGGGCGAGGGTAGCCTACGGGCTACCCGCTCTATTCGCTTGGGTTTTGACCTACTTTTTAGTACTGAGCAGTGTTGCAGAAAATATTCGTGCCATTTATATCCTCTAAAATCTACATGTATGATAGTTTATAAAATGTTGTGTAATTTTACGCGATATGGATATGTACTCAATAAGATAGGCCCAGCGAAAACATGAACGTACATTTACAAAAAGATATTAATGTTCAAAAGAGTAGAAACACAAAGCGATCACACTTCCACACTTGCTTACCGTCATAAGCGGTATGCACTAAAAACACGACGGGGTAACACTAAAATAAAAACATGAATATAGAGGGCGTAACAGGCAACAGGGGAGTGTAGCCAAGAAATCCCAAATTTAGACATCGCCATTGGCTTAACACGTAAAAACGAAATAATGACGAAAAATTATGAAATTAGTATATGTTGTCAAGGAATATTTTTATTTGTAATTTTTACAGTGATTTGCTGGTTAACAGCGTCTTTAAATCGTTATGAGTGCATTGAATTAACGGATGCTTAAACGTTTGGCACCACATGCAGCAAGTCGTGGGCGATATTATCTGTGGCGATATCAATAATGAATAAAAATTCCTTTAAAAATGAAAGGGCGAGTCAAGAGGAAATATCCATTAATTGGTATGTGAAGGTATTAGTAAGATGATTGCTTTATTTTATCAAACTTGAGCCAACGGTTTAGATGATATAAAAATCCTTATTTCTTTTAGGTAAATCAAGGGTACTATACTGTGGATCACGAAATGCCCATTTAAAGTGACCGGAGGAGATTTTTTTAGGATACGAATTTCTCTAAAATTTCACTGGATCAGTTGTAGACCACCTACCGTGAACATTCCGAAGGTTTATTGGACAAAAAGGTGCAAAAGAAAATCGCAAACCTTGTTTTTAACTTGCCTGCTATTGCAATTGTTCCCTATAGAAAACCATGCTTTGACTTTCTGTCGTACACGACAGAAACTACTAAATCATCATCTTATTACATAAAGACGGCGTATTCGGCTTATTCACTTCAGGTGCGATCTAATACACATTTAGGTATTCCAAATATGTAAAAAACGGGGTTCGACAAAAATTGGGGGAGCTTCTTTCTGGAAATCTCCTCATGTCTCTTTAAGAATCTTTTCATTTTGATGTTATGAATAAAAACGTTTCAAAATCTTTCACCATCCAAACGGTTGGACTGATTTAATTGCTTTTTAAGGGAGGCTTAGAGGAAACATGAATGGTCGGATTTTGATTGGATCAGCCACCTTTAATGAGGTTCTTAAATTTTTTGCTGCATGCGTAGTACTGTTGATTGATCATGACTCATTCTACTATTACATTTAGACATGGTTGAAAAGTGCATTACTTATTACAATTATTTAGAGTGAGGCAGTAGTTTTATGGTTGCAAAAGTGATCTGCATCAGTCAAGTAAAGATGTAACTATGTGGTCACCCAGCTTTCTTGTTTACTTGGGTTTCTTGCCAAATTGAAAGCAACCTTTGTCCTGTGTGTGTGTGACCTTTGACCTCAGACTTGTTCTTTGCTCAGGTTAACGGGGGTCAACCTGAACCCTGATAATAAACCTCAGGGTGTTGTTTTCTACCTGTATGCCAAACATCAGCTCCATAGGTCAAAGTGCGTCAAAACGCATAGTCGGACAGACAGATCTCATTTTTAGTAGTACTAGTGCATTTCCCCCGTGTGTGACCTTTACCTAGATGCGTGTGACCTTTGATCTCATTTTTAGTATATAGATAGATTGCAATTACACACTTCTTATAAAATGTGATATTTACGAACAATACGGTGGACTGACAGTTAGATGTCATGAAGTACGAATGTTCTAGTTTGTTATGAATTGGAAATAGTGCAATGGCGTGGATGAACATGTTGAAACTTTTGGGTGCCAGAAGTAAAAATTAACAATCAAATGAAGTCCTTGGGTGACATTGTTGCTGAAACAAAACGTGGGAGCTTTACATTTGGGGAAGGGCTTTAATAATATTTAAAACAAAAGTTTATTGATCACGTTGGTACTTGTGCCGAATCCTGTAAAATACTTTACGTCCGTCAGTATGCAAAATATCCGGAATTGCTTCTTCCAAGTCTGCTGGTGAGTCCTCAGTGGTCATCTTGTGGTGGGTAAGTATAGAGTTGATTGTTTTCCGAAAGGTGTAGTCTGCTCCTATTTGATTGTCCATTTTTTCCCTTTAAAAATCGTAAATGTAAGAGGGATATGAAGCCCCTATCCACTCTGTGTGTTAAATCTTTACGTTCATGTATGGCCTCGGCAATTATGTGCAAAAAGGTCCACATAGTCAACATGCAAAAACTCCCACAAAATGTCAGCTTATTTTCCCTTCCCTACCTTTCTGGATATTTCCCTTACTCGCCCCTTTCCTTTTAAAGGAATTTTTTCATTTTAATGTGCGGTTATCTCGGTCAATCAATAGAATGTCTTGTCCAAAGTAAAAACGCTCTTCATCCATGCTTAAATTCCATGAAAGATATATTTTTTCTCCGAAAAAAATGTTTTCTGCTTACCTTATGACACACTCTAACATGAGAAGATTTCTTCAAAGGGTTTTCAAAAATTTTGCTCTATGGGCTTATTCAGGGCTGTTGCTACAATGACTGAGGTGTGGCGTCCGTCGTCTTTTTAAGCAATCGCAAATCGGTATATTAACAGCGAATGACTAGGTGAAAGATATATAGTAAGCCACTCCAACACAATTTAAAAACATGTGACGTCAGAATGAGACTTCTCTCACAATTGAGTTCCTCATTTGTATTGTATGCCTTTCTATTTCGTTCATGTGTAAGTTCTAACAAAGTATGGTCATTCTCATAGAAATCGTCATATCAAGCATTAGTGAACGTGATCTATACTGTTCAGGTGTACCTACATTGTGGGCTATTAAAACATATATTCAACCTACGTGCGTGTTGTTCTTAAGTTTTATGGATATGACACTATATATAACACGCAAGGCTTCTATAGCATTGACAAATACGGCCAGACAGAAACCTATGTAATTTCAAGATAGTTTACCTGAAAATGGATACTAGAAAGCTTCGTGAGCGCGTGGCGATTAACTCAAATCGCGTGTCGCACACGTTACAATTTAGTCTTTGTCAAAGACCAATCCACGGTTTTACGTAGACCTTTCTTCAGGTCCATGGTAATGAGAAAGAGCTAAACAGTAGGAACGCCACGACGCATATAGCCGTTAAATGGTCAATTTTTAAGGGTTCGAACTTTGGTGAAGCGGCCTGACACTCGTTGGTCGAGGAACGATATTTTTTCGCGCGGGTTTTTCATTAGCAATTTTAATTGATTAATTATTAACACAGGAGAGAACCAATTATTCCCACAGACTGCAGAATAAGTCTTAATATGTATATTTTGTTTATAAATATACAATTTTCAATCGGCTTTCTACAGAGTCGATATAAGGCAAATTTTAGTCATGATCATGCTGTCGAATTCCAGCAGAATTTTCCAATGTTTACATTTTTCAACTACCTGCGAATGTGTGCATATTATCAAATGAATGACTAATTTTTAGCATGATGAATAAAATTAGTGTAATATTTCCATCTTCTGATAGGATTTAATCGATGGCAATGACCCGCAATTGTTTAGAAATTCAGTTTGAAAACACGTTGTCAAAATGATAGTTGACAGATAGATCAACTATAGATCAACTCTATACCTATAGAGTTGATCTTCGCTTTCTATACATACCACCTTGTTAGCTCAGTTAGCAAGCGCGCATTCAAGTAATACGAAGTTTACGAGTTCGAGTCCAGATAGGGCGTGTTTTCTTTTTCAACACCTCTGTGCACAGGTCAGCTCCTGGAAAAGATTAAAATATTTTCAAGTTCTACTCTTATTACTTCCTTATTATTTTTCCTGATCTCATTTGGGTGGGCTTGAGGAGTAGGCGGATTTTGTGTGGGGCTTTTCTCTTTCCAAAGCAGGTTTCGCCACTGAAGACTGAGCACCAGGTTATTCCTTCATGTAACATCTTACGAAATAATCAATCTGCCATTAAGAGAGTTGAATGTGTTTTAGTCCTATAATTGATTTCTGTCATCAAGTCTTACACAAAGGTTACACTAATTTACCATCAACTGCCGTAACCTCTTCAGTCATCATTCCTTTTTTTTCTTATCTTTTAGTGCCTTTCTTTCTGTAAAACGATGCAGTTTCCCAATAAACTTATATAACAACTTAACCATCTATTTTTTGTCCTTCTGAAAGTTTCCAGAGACACAAATAAATACTCGATTTTCTTCTAGCGTCAACAAAATTTCTGCAAGAGGTTCGTATCTACTTGCGTCATGCTTGCGTGTCATTGTCACGCAAGCATGCAAACACCTTTCAGGTCCGAAACAACAAATGCGAATGGCCCGTTTAAAAGGCCATAATTTCACGATTTTTTTCAGACCATAATGTACATCAAGATCTACCTCTGTAGCATTTTTCGTTTATGGGTCGAGAATTTCAGGGGCATAAATATGTTCTTTTGTCGTTCGTGACTCTGACTTTCGCCCATTTGGTACGTATTTTCGGGCCGTGTTTGCTTTTTAATTTCTCCCGAATGCACATATTTATACCAATTCTAATGGAAATCAAAGTTTAGTATCATATATGCGTGGTAAGTTACATAAAATTGAACCGAAAATTTAATATCCTTTCGATATTTAAATTTTTAGAGTTAGAGTACTCGCACTAGCAAAATGGCGCTTGGATTTAAAATTGTGTGGACGTCAATCGGGGGTCACGTCTGTAAAAAATACCGACAGTAAGCCACTGGCGTTCCTACTGTAAACGACTGAAATACTACAAAGATTTACCAACCAGCCCGGATAGTGTAAAGAGTGATTATGGCCGTCCCCACATTTGTAAAAATAGGGCGCCGGGCGCTCTCAAGATTTTTCAAAATAATATTTTAAATGGTTCTATAGCTTTTATATACATAAGCCCTTACCTGAAATTGATTAAGACCAAATCACCGCCCTTATGGGTATACCGGTAAACAAAACCATTTTATAATTAAAATTTATTGCAGCAGACGATGGAAAAGGCGTTTTAACAAGAAAACACACACCGGAGTTGATTCCCACAGCATGCACCCGTTTAACGAATTCTGTGCATTTGTAGTTTTAATATCAATGCGTATACGAGTCTATGATATTCATGTAAAAGACACATAAATTGATTACACATAAATTACTTTAGCTTACACGTTAGCTTACAAATACCTGGGTGTCTTTAGCCTCTTATTATCGTTTTTGGTATGTTTTTTTGGTGTGTAAATATATACCTCTTTTTCAATGCCTAGACTATCCGGCAAGGCAAATTGAGAATTTCAATATTTGTGGAAAATGTGCCAGTGCCACTTAAGGGCTCTGTTGAATTCGCATTCTGTAGACGACCACGGAATTGCTCTCGGCGCCAACTATATGTACTTTTATATCGGCATGTACAGGGGATGGCAAGCTGAACAGGGGTCTCCCAAGATTTTAGTTATTTCTTTTTCAGTGTAATAATCTTTAACCCAATGCGCTCTGAACCCAAAGACAGAGCTGAGACTGTGGGACAGTCTAGGGCGAGCGCGAAATGCGAGAGAGGTTTCGCCTGTAACCATTTTGATCCATTTAGCTGGTAGTGCCCAATAGGTTATCTTTCCATGGAGTAAAACAGTTGCAGGATTTGTAGCACAGACATTTTATAATCTGGAATTGTCTTTCTAAATCCGCTTTTACTTTTCTTGATGTTATAAAAACAAATCTCGAATGTAAGAATTCAATTTTGAAGTAGAAATTGTTTTTTTCGATGTGGCTTATCGTATTTGGTTTGAACTACAGCAAATACTTACAATTCAAAATGGAATAATTCCATGTTCGATAGCAAACAAAGACGTGGATAAGGGTCTTGCATTTAATGCGTTCATTTAGATCAAACAGATTAGGATCGACCTAAAAATACGTTAACCTTGTTCTGATTTTCGTCACAGGAAATGCGTGCCGCCTATGAAGCAGAGGCAGCGAGCTCGGGGAAACCCCGTCTTCTTATCACCGCGGCTACCCCTGCCGGTGAGGGGACACTTAATGCTGCCTATGAAATTGACAAGGTTTCGAAGTAAGTGAGGTCTTTTAAACTAACATAATTATAATTTCTATTATTTTATTTATTCATTTGGCAGATACAATACAAAGATCAAAAATGAAAATAATAATAGAAATAGAAATGAAGCATGATGAGCTACCAGGGTGTGCTGAGAAGCACAAAAAGCACTGTCACCAAAGGTGCAGCACTCCCTATTCAGAAGATCCCAAGACAATTATGAATTCATACATTGAAATAGTGGCACACATCAAATATTGCACGAAGTTCCAAAAATTAATCAAAATATGCAAAACTAAAAAAAAAAAATAATTAAAAACCGAGGTGATATAGTAAAAATTAAAATATGCCAAAACGTACATGAATGTGTGGTTGAGTATGTGTATGTATGTGAGTGTGTATGGGTGGGTGGGGGATGAGTGTGTGTATGTGTGTGAGTCTGTGTGTGTGTATGTAGGTGTGTGTGTGTGTGTGCATGTATGTGCAGGGGGTGTGTTTGTTGTGTGAATGTATCACAGTGCCTGTGTGAGATTAATGTAAAGTGTATGCAAGTGAGATAAATGAGTGTTGTGTAATTATATTGATAAAAAATCCTAGATTTTCTTAAAACGATCCCTTAGAAGAGTTTTGAAAGAACTAATGCTACAAGTGATTAATGAATTTCTAATAAGACGAGGAAGAATTAACCAGGTAAAAGGGAAGCTCACAAACAGGCTATTTTAGTAGGCATCTTTTTTGGCGTGGACATTTGTTGAAAGTAAGATATCTGTGTGTCTTAGTTGACACTATATCTGGAGAAATGAAAGTCAAATTTAAAATAGTTAGACACGAAAATGACCACGATATGATTAAAGAGTCCCTCTGTACTTCACTTAAAAGCTTAAGACTACACAGTGTCATTCTAAGACTGCCCCCCCCCCCCGCGTTGTCGAAAATAAGCCGAGTAGAAGTAGCCCTATGCTGAATTGCTGTCATTTCTCAAATTGAAGTTACGCGTATTCCACACAGGTGAACAGTAGTCAAGAACAGATAACTGGCATATAAGGCTACTGTAGAGTTTCAGAAGCCAGCAACTCCTAATAAAACCAGTAACTTAAAGACTTTTGACAACTGCATTACATAAATTTCCAAGTCAAATCACTAGCAACAATCACGCCCCAAAGGCGACGAGTATCAGTGTTGAGGCAGGGGCAAACACTAATATTCCATTGCAAAACTGACATCTCATGCTATAAAAAAGTGTCCTATCTGGGTAGCCTCTACGGGCCATTAGGTAACATTCCTAGGGGGACAAGTTTTCATCAGCTGCAGGGGGGTGTTGGGGAAGGAGGGGGGGGGGTCAAGTTACCGCCTTCCAGATCCTAGTTTCCATGTTGCATGTTACAGCAACTATACACAAATTATGATGATTTGTTATGAAATGAAAATAACATTAGTATAGATGATGCATATAATTTAGTGAAAGCAGGTGTGTGGGGGTGGGTGGGGGGAGGGGGGTGGCGTGGGGATGCTGGCCCGGTACCAGGGGGGGGGGGAAGGTTCCACTTTTGCGATTTGGTTTCTTAAAAAGGTCCCAAAATATGACGAAGAAGTCCACATTTTGGTTGAGTGAGAGTTCAAAACGTCCAAAAAAGAAAAAAGGGACAAAAAAACAAAAAAACTACCTTTTTTTCAAAAAAGGTCCACTTTTTCGAAGACCCGCACCCCGGAAAAAAATCCGCGTACGGCCTGGTGGGGAGTTGGGGGGAATTTGGTACACTTTAGGCATGTTTGGTATCATTGTTCACAAATGTTGCAGCTTTTTTATGACAAATATTAATCCTGAAACACTTCATTCCTATGTTCCTGTAAGTAGGAACAAGTAGGGCTTTTAGGTTTGCGCGACCGTATAATAAGTAAAGCCCACAGTGAATACACTGTGTTTTTGTCATAAGTTGGACTAATATTTTTACCACTTTTTATTGAATGATTCTTACAGTGTGAGTTAGTTATGATAGCTAGGGTGTATATCGCCAAAATACTTGAATGATCAGTCTCTTCCCAAACATATCACCATGAACTTAGTACACACAATTAACCCTTTACGAACTGTTGTCCTTAGCCGAACGGGAAGAAACGGGGGTATGTGACAAGCAGATTACGGATTTTTTACGAGTTTTTTTTTCACCATCAGGACATTACAATTAAATGTTGGGTGATTCATGCATCGGAAAGTTCAAGAGACGTTTAAATTGCATCAATCCTAACATAGAGTATGGCCATCCCTGACATGAATCAATGCGTCAAGGACGGCGTCGCGGCATACTGTCCAAAAGGTTGTTATGATGTCATGGGCAGATCGTCGTACTCGAGGCTGAGCTAATTCCTGGTTGTTCTTGAGGAAGATGTTCTGTAATTGATGGCTGGCCTTCATAAAGCATCCCAGCATGCTGATAGGGTTCAAAATCAGGGGAGCAAGATGGTATATGTTCACCCCTCGCCTCAATTGTCTCACTACAGCGGCCTGTGCGGCGCGACATGTTCGTCTTGCAGCCGAAATTGTTTAAATAAACCCTTTTTTGCAGTTATGGCAGACAGTGGTTTTCCATGATGTGCAGGTACACTGACGGCTGTTCCTGTTTCAAAATCTAGGACCACCAGTGATGTTTTTCCTCATAATGAATATCGGCCCATACTCCATCACTGAGCCGCCAGCCCAGGAGTCGCTTCCCGGATCCGAGTCATCCCGGAGGTTCTCACCACGTAATCGACTAACCCTGTCATCCTCTTGATGGCAGGATGTAGCGGCTTCGCAATAACACAAACATTTCCGCCGGTTGAACTGTATCTTTGTCTGCTCCCTAGCCCAGCAAAGCGGAACTCTGTGGGAATGGTTGGCGTGGACATTTGGTCTTCGGTCTTGCACGGTAACCATTTAAAGTAATCTTACAGTTGGAGGGAAACGTTAACGTCGTCCCACAAAACGAAAAAAAACGGCTCGTGGCACTTTCCAGCTCTTTCGCACAGATTAATTAGTGGGAGATCATCTCATCTGATAGTCAATCGTGGGCGTCCTCAAGATTTTCGTGGGCCTCAAATTGACCCAATTCTGGTGTTTAGGATTTTACAGGAATGCACTCTGCGATATCACGAGGAAATCAGCGTATCCTGGGCTGTTTGTACCCTCCCGTAGAGAGTGCAAGTACTTTCGGCGTATTAACAATGCCGTTGGATGAGGTATAGCCTAGGGAATAGGCTCCTTGAACACGGTTGGGAGCAGGGAATAAAGGAACAAAAACAGACGTTGATTTTTTACAGCTCCCAACAAAAGGCATGTACGCAATTCAAATATGCTGGATTCACTTCACCTGGGAAGTTGGGACTCATTCTTATGTAATTGACATCACTACTTCTTATATGAGTACTGAGGGTTCAATAGAATAAATTTTTAAGATGGGTCTGAATAAAAATATCCAACTTTAAATATGAGGCAACAGTGTAAAACCCACAGTAAGGTGAGACAAGCCTGATCTGTTTATCACGGATGGAGGTTGACAAGTTGAAAAGCCTGTAAACAAAATAAAAAAAATGTGGAAATTTTGATTTTGGAATTGTTTTTTGTTATTGTGAAAGGTTATCCAAGTAGGTGGAAAAACTTATTCATTTGGGTGACCAGGGTTTCTACTAAAAATCATTATTAAAGACAATGTCAATTATGAACGGAAGGACGGGGGTTTTGAACCTTTTGGTATTCTTCATCATTTCTGTCTAAACACTGACATTAGCTAATACTTCCAACAAATAAAAGTTAGTCAATTAGTTGGATTCTGTGGTCGAGGTACTAACATCCTAGAGGAAAACTTGACGATCAACGCCAAAAAAGGGAGGTAGGTATTTCGTTTTAGACTAGGGGGAAACAACCTGGGAAGTGGGGCTTTGAAACAAAAATGAAAACATAGGAAAAGGTCAAAAAAAGGTGAAAAATGAAAAAAAAAAAGCTAAAATTTTGACTCTTTGAAAGCATGAAAAAGAGTGAAATATCAGTATAGGCCTGAATTGAAATTGTTAGTCTGGGTACAGACCTTGGTAATGTATACTCTATGCGAAGATAAACTACCGGATACTATCAAAAACAGGTATCAAAAAAAAACTATGAACAATCGAATCCATTCCCGTTGAGTCTTGTATATTTACGCATCAAATTGTCATAAGTGTGCGAAGAAGAAATGCCAACCTTAGGTACATATGGTTGTTAGTGCATTGAACGTCCATTTAATATTTGGAGTGAGGGTTTATGCACTTATAGCGATATCAATAGCACTGAAAGTCAGTAAATAAATATATCAATGGATGAATATAATATTTTCTGTATGTAACGAATATCGCTTCTTTAAGGGGCGCAACGAGATTGAGGCCACCCTAAATCATTGTGTCCATAATGTACTTTCATATGCGTAGGCTATTAGATTCTTAACTTGTGATGGATACAGGAAAGTCTTTTAAAAGAGAAAAAAAAGATGATTTCGATTTGGCTTATATTCAAATAAAAAATAGGCGGATTCGTATTTGCTCCATGACGAAATTAGAAAGAATTTCAAATTTTGACAAGAGAACCATTCTCAACTTATTAATCCCCTTCCAGATGGGATATTTTTGATGGAACGCTTTACATCAGGACAAAAGCAGTACTTAGTGATATTGAGAAATCTCTCGTTGCACCCTTTGTTAATTGATTTATTGATATGATATGAATAAAATAAACAAGCTGAATTAATGAGACCTGTAGTCTATCTATCGCGCGCGCGTAGCTCAAGAGCTCATGTTAGTGTAGTAAGATAACCATAAACATCGGGCACTTCTGGACAAAAGCACTGAAATTTGGCAAGAATCCTTGGGGTGCACAAAGAAACTTAGAAGGGGTGCCCAAAAATCGACCACAATAATGGACGTTTCATATGACACGCCCCACTTTTGTGCATTATCTGCTATATACGTATGTCAAAATGGAAAATTCCTCGAACCTATCTGTGTGTTTATCAAATAAGCTGGAACATCAGATTTGTCTTAAAGACACTTTAGTAGGGTATCTTAGCACGTGGGTCATTAGAGGTCATTCAAGGTCATTGGAGGTCATTTGATATTAAATTTTACCATATTGGTATTCAATTCCACAACAGGCGTGGCATCAATAAGGCAGTGTGTTTCGTAATTATGTTCAATACAATTTTGACATGAAAAAATAAAAATCATCCCAATTTAACTGATTTTGTTCATATCAAATGTACAATACGATTGTAGTTTCATGCACAAATAGGGCATATAATTTCACAAATTGATATTTTGTTGGATATTACAAAAGGTGACATGCTGGTTGCAGTACATTCCCAAAATGGCATTATCAAGCACCTTGTCACTTTTGATGTTATGTTAAAGCAGAGATTGCACATTTGAAAGTTTGGTAATAATTCTTTGATTTTGTCTTTTTAAGAATCTGTGTTCATTATTAAGAAATGATGACATTTCGTCGGCGAGGATGTACAAATTGAAAAACATTTCGCAGTAAGTCACCCACAACGGTATCTTGGGAAATTTCACCCTAAAGATGACAGCGTTGATTTTATCGTTGTTTTTTTCTTCAGCTTAATTCGCACCTAATGGAAGATCTTTTAAAAAAAAACTAATAAAGTTTTGCAAAGGGGATGTACTAAAACAGAAGAACTCAAAAAAGTACACTTTTGTGGTGTAGTCCGACAAGGGGCGGTACACTGTTTTTATGGACTTGTCCCATGCCAAACAAAGAAGGTGATGGGAATTAACATTTCAGGTGAAATTTTCGTAGAGTCTACTCAAATACAATTGCCAAAAATTCAAAAACTCTGAATTAATTAGAAGTTCTGGGTCACCAGTCACTGGACACCTTTTCCATGACATAGGCACATAAAGTCCAGAGCAAAAAATCCAGTGGCGAGTGGCGAGCCACTTGCAGTTCACTAACGCAATAGAGGGAAATTTCCTGCAGCCCTACTTCAGGTCTCTACTTACCTTGGTATTTCAGTGGTGCAAGGTCTTAAAATAGCTTTCGGAGTTGGTGAAAAACATCATGAGTAGTAGCTAGCAGTCCAACCAGTGCCTCTAAGAGCTGGAGCATATTGATGGACATGCGGGAGAACCTTATCATATCCGTTTTTGATAACTTTAGTCGAATGTCCCAAAATGTGCCCGCTGATATTTCAGGTACATCAACCTCCATTTACATGTGTTCGGAGGGTTTTATGTCTGAAGTATAATGAAACTAAATCCCTCTGACCTGTTACTTGCTTCCAAATTCAAATTTTATGACTTCAACTTTAATTGTAATGCAATATTTAACCATTCTTGGATTTGGAGTGTTATTGGTGGCAATTACATCCTTGCTGGCATGATTTTACAGATACCAATTTGTAATTTAAAAAAAAATTTTTAAAGGGGATTTCGTGATCTCCACAGCCGATACACCAACTTACCTTAAAACAAGTTCAGATTGCGTATTATCTATGTGCAATTCGCCTGTGTCTAAGTAAATCGCAATTATTTTAACATTAGTAATCCATGTGTGCCAAATCTTCCATGCATATTCGGTCGTGTCTGCAAGAAATTTGCAATTTTGTATTTTCTGTCCGCAAATGGACAGAAATTACAGCACAATGGCCTATGGGACTGTGGGAAACGAGCATTTGCTCATAACACAAAACCGCAAAGTCGGGATCAGCTAAAAAGTTGTGAATAAGCTTTTCTCAAGGATATCTAGTGAACAATGAATAAAACAGAAGGGGTGGAATCATGAAATGCACCTTTAAAGCTGCATTTCATTGAAAATGCACAAAAAATATTTGTATTTGTTTATTATTCATGAAAAAATATTTATCATTGAACTTATTATATTGACTATTAATATTAAAGCTTGTGTCAAGAAAACCAGACTTCCATTTTGTACTTAATCTGGGTTTTGTTTCTTTTGCTAATTGTTAATCTTTTGTGAGCTTCAAGAGAGCATGGCACAGTACTTGAAACAACTCTGCTTATCCATGAAAGTGGTGCAAAATTGATTTTGGTGCAACGCATTAAATCTGTGGATTGTGTTATTCACTTTTGATAATAGTGTAGGACAAAATAAGAGTGCGACTTTGTGTCACACTATGCAGCAAACTGCCATACACTAACTCTTATGCCTAAAAAAAGCATACCCCCAAAAAATATTACCGTCTGATCTTATTCTCCAGCCCAATATTTATTCATTTTTTATATGAATACATTATTTTATTTCTTTAGAAGTATATTTTACAAGTTGGAGAAACCTACCTAAATTACATATTTTTGATATTTTCCCCATTTTAAAAATGTGATTTTTGAAAAAAAACACTAACCCCAAATTCTAGCCTGTTGCATCAACCAAACAATGTTTTTACACTCTGAACTACGGGGCATATTTAGAACTGGCCTTTGGAGTATAAATACTTTCAAATGCTTAGATAAGAAATAATGTCTCCTCTGGCCTTACCGCAAAACTAAATTATATACTGTATAAGTGGAAATTCTCGCAAGGTTTTTATTTTCGCAAATTTCGCAAGTGAACATAAAAATGTGAAAATAATACAATTGCACATATGAGAACAGTTATTGTGCCCTAATAACAACATAAAACTATGTACTCCTCAAAACACTTGTGTTGCATTCACTAATGACAATGAAGATGCATGAAACAGCATTTGAAAATGACCTCAAGCCTATACTTTGTCTTGTCTGTAGTGTATAGCCAGTGCCGCCCTTTCAGTTGCAGTGCCTTGTGCTTTACCTACCACTGTGCTGAAGTTGGTACAATGTATACATTGCGTTGCTTACTTCATTGCTCTGACCTACTTTTTTTTAACTAACACACTTAGTGAACCCCTATGTCACAAACTGGCTGCTGAAGGTGGTTTAAGCTTAGGCCACACAAAATGGTATACTTTGGCTGGTATCTGAAAGGGAGCTATAACTTTAGTCTTGGGTTTAAACCAGGGTTAGTCCCTACCTGAATGGACTTTTTTCCCTGAAAAGACTGTGAAGGTTAAATTGAGATAATTTCTGTTCGGAAGGCTCGAGCTAATAACAATCTCCATTGAGTTACGAGAGGCTACGACAGGAAGTACTGTTTTCAATGGATAAGGAGTTTGATGATTACGCAGTATGAGTGAGTTATCATAAATATGCTTCCCTACCATCAGTTTTATCGGCTTATTAACATCAAGCAACTTCAAAATTTATGCTCAAAATTTTTTTTCAACCAACCAACCTGACTTTTTGGGTGTAATAAAACCTAAAGCAGTACATTATTTTTGTGTGGTCCACATTAACACCAGGGCGTTTTACAAGCTAGGTGAATACTGGTTCAATAGACCATTTGCACGATCCCCATAATCATCTCGTATTGTGCCCATTTCCCCATCCGGGAAATTGTACCAGAGTTCGTTTTCAAAAAAATTTGTCGTTCATTCGCGTCGCCGAACAGTGCCTAAAATTACAATACAAAGTCCTTTTCAACATGAAGTTAATCTTACAAAATGTAGAAAAAAATATCCAAAGTAACAACAACAATCAGGCATCTGGTTGTTGAAATTCAACGACAAAAAGTTTTTTTTCGATCGTAACTGTGCCCTACTTGTCACCTGCCGGACGATTACACAACTAATGCACGTCACAGATAGCGTACGTTTTCTGGCATTCCATTTGACGCTCTTAACCGTATGTTTTTAGCCGTCTTGAGCGTGTTACAAGTTCCCGGTATGGAACTGGGCACTATAACGAGATGCATATGGGGATCGTGCAAATGGTAATTGAAGACTTACACCTGATTCCCAGATTCAGAGCAAAAATGTTTAGATTACATCACAACAATACAGTACCCGCCGCACGCATGCATCTCAAATTAAAATGGAAATATTTACATCAGCCAGAGGGCTACAGACAGAAACGTCACAAACCAAATTGCACCTTTTGCCATGCATTTCAGCATGGGCCCTCACTTATTTTTTGTTCCAATGCCATTCTATATCATTAAAGGATGGGTGTTCCGAATTATGTGTATCGTGTTCTTTACTTGATAGATAGTCTAGCACCTGCATACACTTACCATCAATTATCGTGGGAACGAACTTGCGGTTTTGATAGTCGAGAAGCGATGATGCACATGTCAAGGGCCCTGATTCACTCACTGTGTTAATATTGATGTTAACCACTAACACGGCAGTTTTTTGTTTCTTATCTTTACAATGAAGTGGATTGGAGCTGAAATTCTCAGGCAGGACGATGATGAGAAAAGATACGGCCTTTCATCTGATACAAATTTATACTACTTCCGGGTAAACGTGGGGTTTCCGATGGCGATCGGACAAGCACCATGTTGACACATTTGAAATAGTTTCAAGTACCTTTTCACCTCGGTTTCAAAATTACGCAATTTTTCAAACCTGTTGACAAACTCATGCTTGCGTGTGACATGCATGCATGCCTGTGACACGCATGCATGCCTGTGAAACCAAATGCATGCCTGTGAAGCCCGCACGCATTTTGGGTGTGATGTTTTCGGACATTTTTACTTTGAATTTTTGTTATCTGTTAAACCCTTAAATGTATAGTTCACATTACTTATGATTAGGCACAAAAGGTCTTGTCTCAAGCTAATTTAACTCAAAACCTTAAGCACCATTTTTTTTAATTGCTTTTTTCAGAGCACTTTTTTTGGGCTGTTTCACAGCTACATTTGTCCCTTTTTCAGTTGATCAGATTAAAAGTTATCGTACATTAAACTTAAAAAAAAACATTGTGTAAAATGTGGATTATTACACTGCGCATGGCTGTAGCATAATTAACAATTTCTAATTAAAAAAAAAAAACACAACCTTTTCAAATAACCTCAGAAACCATAGCAAAATGCAATGAATGCGAGCATCCTCATACACTCGCCTACATTTAAAAGCGCTTGCCAGTAAGCGCATTACGCAAACGCAAAATACGCGTAAATGCAGTGCCCAAGAGTTAAGTGTGATGCCCCTATATGACCCTAAACGGGTTCATCATGTTTGGTAAACACCGTTTTGAAAAGGTCTAATACAACATATACACGGTCAGTCTCAGCAGTTACAAGAAAAGGACATATCATTATTTTTTTCACAACGGCCATTCAAGTAGCTCATTGCTTCATAGACATGGCCAAATTTACAGAAACATTTTATAAAACTAAAACAACAGTGTAAAACAAGGTAGAAAGATGGACACAGCCATTTTCTTGACAAACAAAAGATGTCCCAATTGATGAAAATCCAAACTATACCCTTACTTCAGGAAATTCACATGTCAAGAGTTGACAAATGAAAGGACTTAACTCATTTTTTGAAAATTTTGGCACTAAAATAATCTGCAACACTGCACAGATTCTTAAAATATTGCAGAGCCAAAGCTTTAAATTCTACCTCAAGTTGCATATAAAGAACAAGAATACTTTACAATACTTTATGACTTTTAAACCCCTCAATGCGAAAAATTGTGACCTACCAAATCCAAGGCAAGTTATAAAAACTCAACTTATTACCTACAGCAAAAATCAGTGGCACCTTAGGGACCACATGCATCAAACAGTTTCGAATTTACATTTTTTTTTTCAATCTTACTTCATCCACACAAAGGAATTAACAATGCATTCAGTTTACGCATTTGCCACTTTGCCCCACGCACAAAAACCCCCATTGCAGTTTTATTCTGAATTACCTTCAATCAGAAAAACATGTTGAAAATTATTTTCGACAGAGGTTTGGTTCCTATGTACCTGACTAAAACTATTCAATAGATCTTTTCAAATGAACATCGGAAATGTTCGCAGCAAAATACAATGCACATAGCGTCCTTATACGCTCGCGTATAATCACAAGCGTTTAATGGTGACGCGCATTACGCAATGCCCAAACGTTCCGTACGATGACCCGTTAATACGCTTATCGGCGTCATCAAGTTCAGTAAACTTCGTTTTAAAAAAGGTCTATTCTCAAAACAAAACTCCTAAATCTTGAGCGATGTCAAAATGGAATTGGTGTCTATCTCTTTATTTTTTTCTTCAGATTTTGTCATTCAAATTTTAATCCCAAGACTACCAGCCAATCTGATTGGTCGTTCATAAAATTATAATCGCATAATTAGCCAATCAGTGACATGGTCAGAAAAAGGTGCACACAGATATAAAGGTCTATTCTGATTGGTTAATCAAGAGGTTACATCATGTAAAGAACCAATTGGAGTTACTGTTAGAAAGTGGAAGTCTTTAGGGGTTAATTACAGTGATGTAGTGGTACTTTTTTTGCATATACTCATTTTTTTTTTGCATACATCTTTAAGTCGAAAGATCAAAACACCAAGCCAAATGAGGCGATTAGAGGCGATTTACACACACAGACTACACTTTGTCTGGCCTGAGCTAAGGAGTGATATCATAGCTTTCGCCCACAATTACAGCTGCGGCTTACTGCGATTTGCATGTTTAAGACTGTGTGAAAGTATGACATCACTCCTTAGTTCAGGCCGGATGAAGTATATGCACGTAAAGCCTATAGCTTCATTCCCAGAACCCAAGATTTTACCGGAAGTGGTCAATATTTTGGTGTATAAAGAAAGCTACTATTTTTCTTATCCTGTGAAATCTTACGGCTAAAAGATGTTTGGCTTAGATGTTATGAGCAAAAAAATGCCCTATTTTGGTCGACCAATATTAATTTCACACAGTGCTCTAAGGGGCTAGCAAAATCAAGATTTTAGCTCTCTCATCAAAACGGATTGAAATATCGGCTGAAAACTTTACAGGTGGGTTTTTTTTTTGGTCAAGGTAATCCAATCAAGATGAAAACTTCACATAATTAAATAATTGGGCCATCCCCATTCTCAACCATTTTTGAATGAATTTCACCCTTTACAGCTTGAAATGTACCTTTGGAAGAGAGACAATTCACTCCACTGAAGTGATTGCTACGTAATCCATGAAGTGTGAAGTGTCACTCTTCTACATTTAAGAGAGTGGTACCTTGTACACTAAATTCAACAATGACTGTTTTATTTCAGATGTTACAATAGAATTAGTCAACAGCTGTTAACTATGCTCAGAGACAGTGCTGATGTGTGCCATTTCAACATATCATGGATGGATTCACATTGCTTACTTTCATTAAAATTTGTTATACTTTTTTTTAATCTGTAGATGTGGATGTAAAAGCATTTTTATTTTAGGATCATCTTACAGCAACTCCTTTTGCCCATGTTTCAGGACCATTGCTTAGGAGAAAATACCCCACTATTCATCTCTACATGTATCCGGCACACTTGTTTACCATTAAGGATTACTTATTTGACACCTATTGGACTCGCGCAAAATTATATTGTGAGAGTCCACTTGGACTCACGCGGCTCTTTTTACGAAATTCTACCCCTGCGATACATTATTTTTAGTGGAAGAGCGAGGCTGGAGGCCGCGTTCTTCCAACCAAAAATAATGGTATTGCAAGTTCCAGTTCACCATGGAGAGCAAGCACAGTCCCAAGAGTTGTTTTCAAAATATTTTGGAGTTGATTTAATTATCGACCAAAACTACTCCCCATTCAAACTGTGCTCTTAAAATTGAAAAAGGGAGCATTTTTTTTAAGATGGTTTTTTCCATTTTAGGACAATAAGGGTGACAAAAACGAAAACTCACTTTTGGCCATTTTGAGATTTTGGCACTAAATCTGTAATGTCCACAGATGCTTAAAACCATTAAGTCTTAAAGGTGCATTTCGTAATCCTAGCACAGTAGCTTTGTTTATGATTCACTAGACATCACCGATAAAAGGTTATTCAGTTGATTCTGATGTTGTGTTTTCATGCTGTGCGCAATATGTTCGTTTCATGGTGTTGCATAGGCCACTGTGTTGTAATTTGTCCGTTTACGGACAGAAAATACAAAATTGATAATATCTTTTGAAGTATAGTCTTGTGTCTCTATCTCTGTGCAGTGACGTCAGCGTGAGATTTGTGGGTCGCAACAGTAAATCGCTCGCGTTGACTAGAAGCAATGGTGCTTTTACGTGTGTACCAAAGACGGCATTTCTTAACGCGGGCGTAAATGTTATGACATCACTGCACAGAGGCAGAGACACGGACTATAAATTGAATCTGCACGTAACATTAGGCACACACACTATACTTAGGCCTAAGGTTCAAATGATATAAAAATCTTGACTTTTTTGAGGCAAGTCAGGGTACGAGGCTGAGGATCACAAAATGCCACTTTAACTCAATTGAACCAACCTCCTGTTGCATAACACAATAACACTTTACCCCATCTCAATAGAGCACACTATTGGTGGCCTTAACCCTGAGTTACATATTTGAGTTAAGGCTTCCGTTTCTCACCCCTCGATGCGAGTTTATCCTTCCCCTGCCCATTTTTGGACAATGTGGATTTATCGTGTCAAGTACTTGCTTTACACCGTAACACAATATTATGTTTTTTTGTTTAAAAAACATCTGAACGAAATCAGTATTTCCAATAGTATCTCTGCAGCAAACACAACACTAGCAGTCCCAAGTACTTCAATAATTTGTCTTTCAGCTTGCTGTTTTTTCCCACAAACTGCTTACACTGTTTCCTTTGTCGTCTGTATGGTCATGATCTTCGGTTGAGGCTTAGGTAGACTATACAAGTAGATAGCAGATACCACTAACACTGTCCCCAAGGCAAAGAGTATGCCGAAATGTGTTTGGAATATGATGAAAGACCCAAGGGCGGCCATAATTATGGACACTGCCGTCGAGAAACCTTTGATGATGTTATCAGTGTATTTCACTACTATGGACGTATACAGACCGCCTATGCTGGCCATTGCTGAAACAGAAAGAGAGAGAGTAAACATGATTTAAGTTTTTCGTGGGTGTGACCAATGAGCAAGTAAATTCAAGGAATGTAAATAACTTTAAAGGTAATTAAAGGGGCATTTTGTGATCCAAAGCCTCCCCCTCTCCCCGGCTTAACTAAGTATAGTATATGTGCCTAATCTTATGTGCAAATTCAATCCAATCTGGAAGAAATTTGTAATTTTGTATTACAACACAGTGGCCTATGGGGTACCGTGATGCAAACATTTGGTCATAACATCAAAATGCATCCATTTGTCAGAATCAACTGAAATTTTGGAAATAGCATTTTCTAGGTAATATCTAGTGAACCATAAACATTTGTGCTAGGATCACGAAATGCACATTTAAGCATTGCAGTGCTTAACCCTCGTCTACATGAGCCATTTTTTGTAACACCACACCCAAAACGGGCCCCTTTGATTTCTTTCTTAAACATCCGATTCCTATATATTTGGTACCACAGGATAGCTTAGAGTTTTTACTAAAATCAAGTCTTAAAGATGAAAATACTGGATATAGTACAAAATCAATATCTTGCAATTTTACTGACAAAAAGCATTATTATGGCCCCATAAATGCTCTGAATAAATAAAAGTAGTCATTTCCAATCATGTAGAGCCAAAAACTGCATAAAAATCTGATATTTAGAATTTTCTCACATTCTATACTCTAACTCTGTACTATGGAAATTGACAGTTTTGCTGACATGCAAATTCATTTAAACATTGCTATGCATCCCCCACCTCATGTACAAACATTTTACTGGCTTGGTAGCTCCCATACCTCTGGAATTCAAGTTAATACATGCCCCAGTTTGGGGGCCACACTACTTAATAATTTGGGCAAAAATTGTGACATACTAAGTACTCCTTTTTTAAATAACAATATGCCAACATACTTTAGCCAGTCTCTTGTCTACTGTCTGGATTTAAAACAAAGTTGGTGTCAAATGAAGGGTGTGAATTTCTGCATTGAAAAAAAAATACATATAGGAAATGTGGCAAATTCAGTTTATTTTTACATAAAACAATCGTAGGGAACTACGTGCCTTTCAGAGGAAGGGTGTTGGGGTTTTCAACTGCATAAGTTGACAGCAGGGGATGTGAAAAAAATCTAACCTGGATACATAAATACATGTATGGGTGAAATATATCGAAAAAAATACAGAAACACCTAAATTTTGTAACATTGTATCATTAACATTTTCAATGACGAAGTTAAAGAATGTGTGATTGGATTGACACATCTACCCACAATGTGAAATTGTTGGGACACTTTGTCATATTGACCATTTCCCCACTCCCCTAAATCAATGTTGGCTGATATTTATATCATGCGATGCAGCCGCATGATATACTGTGATCGTTCAAATTCTTTCTTTCTTTCATTTCTAATTACAAGACGGCCTTTAGGCAGTCTTGTTCTGTTTCTGATGCGTCTTACAAGACGGCTCAGGACGTCTGTTCTGTTGTGATGCGTTCTTCTTTCTTTGTTTCTTCTTTCTGGCAACAATTCAATGGTCGAGCTGCGTCATGGTTGCCGTATTGTGACTAGACTTACATAAAATGACCGCTGACCAGGTCCAGTTAGTCATATGACATTGACCCTTGTCTGACCTTTGACCTCTGGCTTACAGGCGTCAAATGTAATTTAATGTTACAATTATCTTATGCTACAGCATTTACGCCGGATATAAACTAAACTGGTCGAGGAACCACGGAACTTGCTTAATCTAGGGTGTTCGAGGGATAAGGAGCAACGGTCTTAAGGGGTCATTTATGGTTTGAAAAGCCAAAAACTTGTCAAAATATTCAAAAATCGCCCCACCCTTGGCAATTACAATTACGTAAAAGAGTGACGGAAATTAGAGCACATGTATTGTTACCAGGCAGGGTCTTCAGGTTGTCCAGTTTCAGGATCAAAGGTCATTAAGGGGTCACTCCATGTTACTGGTGTCTGCAAGGTATTTTTATTTTGGAGGGTCACGCAGTCATGTAAGGTCAGTTCCGGTTTTAAGGTCAAAATTTCAAGAATTTTTATCTCCAGAACTAAGCATAGTAGATTTTATTTGCCCTTGGAACAATGCCATTTTTGTTGTGTACACGAGGTTTTTTATACCAGATAAAGTCATTAAGGGGGTCAAAGGGGAATTTTGCCCAAAAATGTTTAAAAAGGACCAAATTGGGATTTTTTTTTTTATCTCCGCCTATAGGGACAGATTAAACCAGTTATTACTACAGTGATGCTAACATTAATAGTAGAAGAGGTTTATGATAGTCTCGACCCCACAAAGGTCAAAGTTCAAGGTCAAAATTTACAAACAAGCTCCGTTGAACTGAAATTTGACAGGAATAATCATTCCTGATATAGTAAATACAGAACAATAAGTTGACCCTATTCGTGGGACCCAGGTGTCACGTTATAGAGGTGCAAAGGTCACTCCCTGACATGCTGGATTTAGTTGAAACGCACCTTTTCAACACTTCAACTGCCGTCTCTCTCAATCATTGTTTTGACGTATTGTGACCAGAATTAAATCAAATGACACTGACTTGGACCATTATGTCACATGAACATTGACCCCCTGTTCTGGCCTTTGACCTGGCACAGGAGTAAAACTATGTAATTAATTTTACAAATATCTCTTCTAAGCATTAAGCGATATCAAACTAAAATGGTCAGAGAACCACTGCAATTCTCATATAGCGGTCTTGTTCAGGGATAAGGAGTCCAATAGGTCATTAAGGGGGTCATGTCCGGTTTGAAAAGCCAAAAACGGTGAAAAAAATTCCAAAAAATCGCTTTTTGTCCTTACAAATTACGTACAGAGGACGTAATTAGGCCACATGTATTGTTACCAGGCAGGGTCTTGGTGGTGTATCCACAGTTTCACGGATCAAAGGTCATTAAGGGGTCACGTCCGGTCCAAAAAACCAAAAAATCTTCAAACATTTTATTTCAAAACCAAACCTAGTACAGTGACTCTAAACTTCAAGATTTGCATTCATGTTTACCTGTGTATGCAAGGTATTTTTATTTTGGAGGTCAATAGGTCATTTAAGGTCATTCCGGTTGTTAAGGTAAATAAATTAAGAATTTTATTCTCCAGGACTAAGCATTAGTAGAATTTTTTAGTGCATTGGAACAATGCATTTTTGTGTGTACATGAGGTTTTTTTTTATACCGGGATCAAAGGTCATTACGGGGGTCAAAAGGTCAATTTTGCCAAAAAATGCTAAAAAAAAAAGATCAAAATGGTTATTATTTCAGCCTATAAAAGACAGATAAAAGACCGTTATTGCTGCAGGGATTGTAACATGTTAATTGGTTTAGGAGAGGTCTATGAATAGTTCTCGACCCCAAAGCGTCAAAAGGTCAAGGTCAAGGTCTCAAAATCTACAAACAAGCTCCGATTGAGCGAATTGTCCGGACATGATCATTATGACATTTAAACATGTTAAAAATATTTTCGAGACAATTTAAAGGTGAGTTTTAAGGGTCATTTAGGGTCACTTCCGGTCTGACGTCAAAAATAATGAAAAAATCATTGAATCGTGGATTCATGAGCTGAAATGTCGCATGCATAAAAGATCCTTATGGACATTATAAACATGTGAAAGTACAGCAGTCAGCAAAGGTAAATCCCTCAAGGGCTTTCTCTCCTCTGCCTTACCCTACGCTCCGCTTTGCTCTTTTCCACGCCTACCCTCCTACTCTTAAATTCCATCCAAGGCCCCGCTCCTTCTTTCTTCCCGGCTGTCATTAAGGGGGATCACCACCATTCCCTACGGCCACGTTGTAAATGAGGATCTGTTCCAGTCTAGTTTCTTTCTTCCAAATCATGATCTTCTTTAGCCTCTTCTAGCCAAACGCTTTGGCAATTTTAGGCCAAATTTGCTCAAAGAATGGTTGGCTAAGAAATATTGATGTTGCGCAGTTTGGGCCTAGTGCGTAACCTATTGGCCAGTATTGTCCAATTTGGCCAAAATCTATGAAAAGCCTACTTATTTTACAAAATAGTGCCTGATCTTGACTCTCATGCATATGTATCGCCTATAGCCAGTGCCTATGGGGGGTACACAGAATTAGCATCAGTGGTCGCAAGATGGCCATTTTAGCCAAAATCCGAAGCAAAATGCTTCTTCTTGCACAAATAGCACGTGCTGATTTTGCCCTTTATGCATAGATATAGCCTATTGATAGTGCCTATAGGATGTACACAGAATTAGCATAAGTGGTCAGCAAATGGTCATTTGGCCATTTATTCTTCCTTTATTTTCGTCCTAAAATACTGACTTCTTTAGCCTCTATAGCCAAACTAACGCTTTGCGCCAATTTTAGCCAAATTGCAAAGCACGACTGGCTACAGAAGCATATGATGTGTGCGCCCAGTTTTGGCCTAGTGGTCACCTATTGGTCGTATTGTCCAAGTTGCCAAAATCTATGAAAGCCTTCTTCTTTTAAAAATAGTGCATGCTTGATTTTGCCTTTATGCATAGATATCGCCTAATGCTAGTGCCTGTGAGGTATACAGATTTAGCATCAGTGGTCAGCAATGCCCATTTTGGCCATTTTTACCGCATGATATTGTGCTTCATGAAGCACTGAGCCTCTAGTGGTAATCTGTGAGTGATGGGCTGTATGCTTACCTCAAAACATGCTAGGTGGGGGTGGGAGGTGGGAGGAAACAAAGTAATAGGTTTTAACCTCAAAGAAAGATGTGCTAATAAAATATTCATAGGTAGTAAAAATGGGTCAGGAAGCTCATGGCCCAACAATTTTGACACAAGATTGAGGTTCATATCGGACCCATGGTGATTTTTACTTTTCACTACACTTTTATCTTCTTCGAGGACAATATAGGTATGTGTCAAGGAAAGTGACCACTTTTATTTTGTTAGTAATGTCTGAAATGGTCAGAACATTGGCATCCCCATGTGCTTGAGTTGCCTTTGACCATTGCCATCTTGGCAAATGTTTATACTGTAAGGGGTGATGTAGTTTGGAATGTTTTAAAGTTGCAACGATAGATTTTGAAGCACCAAAATATTGCGTCATAATAGTAAATTCCTAAAGATTTGACGCTCAATAGATATTGTATTGGCTACAGAAATGTCTTAAAGAGAAAAAAGGGTGATTTGGATTTGCTTATATTTCAATGTAAAACATAGGCTGGAATTTGTATTTGCTCCTATACAAAATTAGAATTTCACAATTTTTGTACCAAAGAAAGATTTCAGCTAGTCCTTTCCGATGGGGATATTTTTTGACGGAAAGCTTTACATCGGGCAAAAATCAGTACTTTCTATTTTTTTAGGGGACACCTGATATGTGAAATCTCTCGTTTGCACTTTTAATCTCTCTGAACACTGGCAATCTGTATCAACCTATCAAATCCAGATGACACAATCATCTACTGTATAGCGGGATATTTAGAGGGTTAATTTTTCATGATTCACCAGGTTTGGACATTTCCTGGCGTATATATTCGGCAGTCAAGTTAAAACAAATTAAAGTCAATGTAAAACTAACATTTCGTGGGGGGTCTGCGGTTGTAATCGCCAGTTAGCTGCCATGACATAAAAAGAAATATCGGGTTCTCGAAACACTAGATCCACCCGGAGGGGGTTTACAAATTTTTAAATAATCAGCTGCAAAATACCCCCCTTAAACCAAAAATCCCCTTAAACCCAACAACCCCCCTTAAACTGGGCACCCCCCTAAAACTTGTGCAAACCACTTAAACCACAACAAGCCCCTTAGCCTAGGGAACAACCCCCCCTAAAACCGGCAACCCTTTTTAAACCCGGACAAACCACCTTAAACCCAACAATCCCCCTTAGCCCAGACAACCACCCCTTAAACCCGGGACAAGCATGATGCAACGTTCCGCGCAGCATACGGCACATGCGGGCTATGCGCATGCGGTGAGTGTGTGCAAAGTCTGCGCATTGCATACGCGGATATGTGACACAAAACCCCTTAAACCCAAAAAACCCCCCTTAACCCAAAAATCCCCTTAACCCCAACAACCCCCTTAAACATCGCAAACCCCCCTTAAGGTGGATGTTAAGTCGGACATTCAGAGAATGTTTTCTGCCGTATCTTCTTAATTATTGTCCAACATATATAAAAGTATACATATTGAGAAGGAAATAAACCAAGGAATTCCAAATATGATATATTTGTTTCCCAAAAATACGTATTTTTTGAGAAAACATAAAAAAATGGTGATTTTCACCATTTTGTTGGTTCCCTATAAAAAAATATTAGAGATGGTTATATAATGTGCCTGTTCGTTTTGTATTTACAGGAGTCATGTCTAGGGTTCGGTATTTCCCCTTTTTTCAAATTCTGCACTATTATCAAAATTATTTGCCAAAAAAGCCACAAACCGCTGTGTTCAATTTGGACAACGCCAAGAGTTCAAAAGGTGACATAAATCACGATTTTAACCAAAAATGAAAACTAAAAAAATACGACCATTAGATTTTGATATGCTCTATACGAAGCATTTCATTTCTTACCTGTTGCTGATCTGGATTTCGAGTAGTAACTGGAAACCGAAAACACGAATTATCGCCGAAAGTAAATACAGAGGAAAATCGACATTTTGTCCCAAATGTTGTCCCGTTCGCTCAAAAATATAGCCGTATTCCAAAAACACAAGCGTTTCATCTCTTATTCTTTACACTGCTTCTGCACTGCCCATTAAATACTTCATCTGGATACTATGATCAAAATTCAACAATTAAGAGGCTCAAATCGTGAAATTAAAATCCCATTTGTTTGCAAAAGCATCTCACGTGGGCAACCATTTTGCAGTGCACACAAGTTACCATCGGTATGCGTCATATCGAAATCCATGCATCAAGGCGTTTTCTGATGCGCTCATTAATTCGCGTGCGCGCCAAATAGCACAGACGCGTATTGCGCAATACGCGAAATTACCCGCCTTTTGCAGTTCAGCCCATGTGATTGTTTTGGGCAAAAGTGCGTAATATAGTAAAGTAAAATGAAACAAAATATGAGGCAAAATAAATATTTATATATAGATTCTGTTTAAAGAATGAAAGAAAACATGTTACGCATAAACATGAAAACAACATAAAAAATGGTCCACTGGACTAAGTTCGACTTACAGCCACCTTAACCGTGCACCCCACCTTAAACCACAACAAGCCCCCCTTAAGCCCAGACAACCCCCCTTAAACCCAGACAACCCCTTTAAACCCAGACAAACCCACCTTAAACCCCAACAATCCCCACTAAAGTCCAGACAAACCCCCTTAAACCCGGATAACCCCTTTAAACCCAGAACAACCCACCTTAAACCCCAACAATCTCCCTAAGTCCAGACCAACCCCCCTTAAATCCGGAAAACCCCTTAAACCCAGACACACCCACTTAAACCCAACAACCCCTTAAACCCAAAAACCCCCTTAAAGCTGGGACAACCCCCTTAACCCGGGGACAAACCCCCCTTAACCCGGACACCCCACCATAAACCTAATTTTTCAGAGCGAGAGTTGAGAGTACATGATTCACCAACCCTCCATCAAGTTTCATTCAAAATCGGACTTATGGATCTCAGATAGTTTGTTCACAAGTTTTTTGGGAGTGTGAAAATTACCCCAAATTTTAGCCCCTAAATATGCAAAATTAGCATTAATTAGGCATATCATGCGCCCACAAACATAATCAGCGCGAGGGAGAGTGAGAGAGGAGGAGGGGAGTACATGATTCCCCACCCCTCCACCAATTTTCATCAAAATAGGACTTATGGAATTCAGATAGTTTGTTCACAAGCGTTTTGGGTAAAATACCCCAAATGAACTCATAATTATGCAACGTAGGTACCTAATTAGCATTAGCATGCCCATAATCTAATCAGATGAAGGGCCTGGCCGTCCGATCCCACCAACCAAGTACATCCACCATAACCCTTATGGTCTCATGTTAGCGCGTTCACAAGATTGTGTTGGACGCGCCAACGCCGCCTGACTGATAGCATATCCCCCTTCTGCTTTTCAAGCCAGAGGGGACAATAAAAAGCGCGAAAATTACACCCCCGCGAAAATTTCCCGCTATACAGTATTGGGGCAATGGGCTAGAGGTCCAGAAAGTTAGCCACTACAATGAAGCAGTGGCCACCACTGAATGACTGCAAAAAAAAGGACCGCGGTTTGGGAAGAAAAATGGGGAACATTATGTGGTGTTTAGCACAGATTGTACATACACGTGAAAATCGGAGTTGCACATGCAAAAGAAAATATAGAGAAAGAACTTCATTGAAGCACTATCAGGGGAATGAAATTTGTTATTTTTGGGGTCAATACTTTAGGTTTTAACAAACACTTAATGTTAACAAATTTGGACAATGGCCGAAAATAAAAACTTGGAAATGTCGGTCACTGTCAAATTAGGGAAAATATTGCATGCAAAAATAGATATCAGTTGTGGATTCAGTGTCGGTGGTCTTTGTAAGGCCATAACAGACCAGCTTTTAACAACGTTGTTCATGATAGTAACAATGAAGCCATGACATATATTTGTAGATTAATGTCCCTTATTTGAGAAAATAGGGGTGAAGGACTAACACTTAGGAACTTGTCAATTTCAATCCGGGCCCTGGGGGTCCCGGGATAGCGGGGATTTAGCCGGGAATGTACATTTGCTGTCGTGACACCCCCGCCTTTGTCCCGCTCAAGTAGCACGAAATCCCGGGTAGCCGGGCTTAAATGGTTTGTACATCCCTCGCGGATTGTCCGCCCTACAAAGCCGGGCTTCGGTGTGACAATACCCGTATATTCTCGGCCAATGGGGGCGGGGGGGACTGCTTTAAAACTCTGAACAATCCCGGGCCGGATCCCGCGATGCGGACACAGGTCTAGCTAAAATCATTTACTACATTTGGATCACCGGAAAGTGTCAGAAACCGAGCCGAAAATTTCACCACACGGAAGTTATGTTTGAGAACAAACCTCGTTTATATGGTTTGTTAACAAATCCACATTCCACGGCGATATCCGACAACTAAACATCGCAGAGTAATATCTAAAATCCTGCATCCTATGCTGCCAACGGAAATTCAGCCAAACACAAGATCATCATGGTGAATTGGTGATGATTGTCGTTTTGTCGGTCTACTCTGTGATAGTGATTTGCTTAAATAAACTTGAATAGGGCCTATATGCCCATGATGTACTCTGTCAGTGGGTACAATACTATATGGCGACCCTGCCCAGGGGGGGGAGGCAATCCAAGCAATTTGTGGGAATGCATGATGGATTGAATATATGCCGCAGATAACAAGCGAAAAAACGTGCAAATAAAACACAGATTTTTGTTAGTCTGCAATCACCATTTTTAGCTCCATTGAAATCGTATTGAATACTTCCCCCGTTTTTTGGGAGGCCGGTGTGCATCTTCTGACAAATTCTGAACACAACAAGCACTTATAGGCAAAACCCACAACAGTTCATGCTTATCCTAAATTTGAGTGAAAGTGTTCCATGTCGTTCTGAGAAACGAAGATTTTTGTTGCAGTTTATTATTTCATTAAAAGTTTGTAATACTACTGGTAACCAAATTATGAAAAAAACCAGTAGTTTGGGTAAATTTTTCAAATTAAAATGTTTTTTCTGTTTTTTATGGAAATATTGAATTTGGAAAACATGTGTTTTGCTTTTGAACAAAAAAAAGTAACCATTCCAAGATCTTATGCCTAAGCCAACCAAACCCACTCTCAATATTTAAATGGTTACAATTTACTAAAATATTTTTAGTAACATTTCAAATACAAAAGGAAATTTAGGTGCAATTAAAATAGATTTGTATAATTTTTAGATTTATGAGCAATCTTCAATTTCCCCCTATTCTCTAAATGTTCGGACCCCAGGGCCGGGGATTTCAGCTCGGCACGCCTTGCGGTAAACTGAGCTGAAATACGCAGGAGCCTGGACAGGGCTGTACTCTTGGCTGAACGGCGCGGCGGGTCAAAAACTTGCCAATGATCCCGATAAAAATGGGAAAATAGAATGGAATACACTGCAAAAAACAAGTTCGGAAATCGCGATTTAAATTTAATTTGATGTTATATCGGAACATTTCGGCCAGTTAGAGAAAGTATTTTGAGGCTAAAGAAGACAGAAGTATTTCATGAGCATTTATTGTTTCCATAGCGGATTCAATATTCATTTTCATATTAAAATGCCTGACGTTTTTCTGCAATGAAAGGACAATATCCTGCATTTAGCAACGAAAATATCAATAGCTTTAACTACCTACGGTGATTTTATGAATTAAATGAATCCGACAAACTTCTAGTAATTTCTTGTGATTCAGGTGATATTAATTTTTTTAACATTTTCCTGTGAGTTTCTATGTTTTCTGCGTTTTCGTTGAAAATATCGATCCTCGGATTAGTTGGTATCTCGACCATGCGACGCGTGCATGTGTGCTACTTGTATAGCTTACATTTCACGACATGGAAGAGATCGGACTGCAATGGTAGTGTATAACAATGGTGATTTACTACCACGATTTGCGGTCGATACTTCTCAATGATTAGACTGGTTTATTGGTGTGACACATGCGTTAAAAGTCCAGTTTATGTCAAGAGGAAAATTTTGTACCTCCGGCTTAAGTCCCAGCTACATGTATCATCAATGATTGTCCCGGCGGGGCGGGGACAAGCTAACGTACATTCCCGGCCAAGTCCGGCTAACATCCCGGATTGCGGGGCAATACTTTTGTACATTGCCCGGCTATGTCCCGGCAGATACCCTGCTATGTCCGGGACCCCCAGGGCGGGAGTTGAAACTGACAAGTGCATTATGTCTGTGCATGGAATCTGTTTGGTCATTGTTTTATCAATAAGTCGCTTATTTAATAAGATATAGTTTAGGACTGTTGTGTTTTGAAGGAGGTGGAATGTTTTAATGCAGGGGTTCTCAATTTTATTTTATATGAGATGAGGGGCCAGAGAAGGTGAACATATTTGAAAGTTCCCCTACTTGAGGGCAATACACCTGAATTTCAAGCAAAGTAGACCGAATCCGGCACTACCAGCCTATCTATAAGCATCCCCGCACCCTTATTCTGATTGGTTACTTGGAATGGTAATATGTTTTTGTAATGAGCAACTCAGAGATACTGTAAGAATGGTGGTGTGGTTTACACTGAGATATAAGGACTAATTTGATTGGTGACTCAGAGGGCTATGTCAAGTTGTGTCCTGTACCGGTAATGAGCAATCAGACCGACTGGGATCATAGGTGTAGTGCCCATGGGGTTAATTTCTTTAATATTAAAGAAACTGTTGTTTAACACTTAACTGCATAAGGGGGAAACTCGGGACCCATTTTTCTCCTAATAGGCCGGGGCGTAGCATGGCTAGGTCTGGATTTGTGTGATTCTTCTTTTGTCGTCTTTCTTCCGATTCTTCTTCTTTCCGACCCAATTTCAATAAAATGCTATAGTGCAAACGGTTGATCCGATTGCCACGAAAATGGTCAGAAGAACCACTGACCGAAGGCCTATAGGGTGTACACAGACTTGGAGTCAAATGGCACGTGGGCCAATTAAAGGGGCATTCTTGAAAAATATCGGGAACTCTCCATGAAAGCCTTCTTCTGCCACAGAATAAAGTCTATGATCACCTGATTTGTCAGACGAACCCACTGACCAAAAAACACGGTGGGTACGCAGATTGGGGTCAAAGGTCATGTGGGCTGATTAAAGGGGGATTCGTCGGAACTCTAACATTCCTTCTTGCTCCAAACATCAATGCTAGAATCACCAGACTGGCTCAGAAGAAACCTGACCCAAGCCCCTTAAAGGTCATTAAGTGGAACTGACGGTCTTAATGTGAAAAATCTAAAAAGTTCATATATGTCATTTACAAGGGTACCATGGACACGTGAATCATGCATATGAAGCAGATTGAGACCCGGGGTCAAAGGTATTAAAGGGGACTTCGGTCGTAATGAGAAAAATCTTTAAAAAAAATATCTGTCATTTCAAAGGTGCCATGCGGTCACGTGACTTCATGCTTATGAAGCAGCTTCAGACACTTCACAAAATTTCTGCTCGGTAGGGGTCAAAGGTCATTTTATTCACACGGCAGGTTCGTGCTCTTGGAGCACAATTTGTCTCTAGTTGTTTGTTTTTCAGCCCGCATATGTAACAGTGCAAATATATTTGATCATATTTTTTCAATTATTATCTTAGTGCGCTGGATTGATGCCAAAAAATAAAATATATTTTTGCTCATTTTGACGCATGATAATTAAAATTAATGCTTTTGCCCCTAATTTTCTCACTGAGCAATATTTTTCAGTTATCCTTTATTGTTGACATCTTTAAAACCTCTTACAATTAGTGGATTTCATCTCAAAAAAGCCTTGGAAAGTGGTTTAAATTAGAGCCCCTAGGCACCCCCCCCCCCCCCCCCCAGCCAAAATGGAATGCAGTGAAGTTTTAATGGTCATGGCCCGATCACTAATAACCTGATCCCCAGAACTTTCTGGTTAGGTCCAACACACCCATATTTACCATGAATCTTCCCTGAAATTATTTCCAGTTTCATATTGTTTTCAATCATGATCCAGGATATGTAACAAATGTCTACTTAAATCCCACAAAAATGTGTGAAATATATTTGCCCGAAAATTGCTAATTTAAAACAATACTTTTAAAAACAAATTATACTATTTTTTTTAAAATGGAGGTCTACCAATATTGAAGTGTTTATATAAAAGCTGTGTGGGTTAATTCTATATAACCTGCCCTTCCTATAGATTTATAAATCACACATTTTACCATCATTCTGCCAGCAAAGAAGAACAAGCTGTGAGTTCATTATGAATGCATGCATGTGCATTGGTCAAAATCAATAACACCAGCATATAACCATTTTTTATTGATTCTGACTAATCAATCGTTTGCTGGTTTGACATGCACAACTTTATCAGGAGAATTTGGACCCCAATTATGCTCCAGACCATTGGTCAGACAACATGGTTCCTGGAGGCCAGATATCTGGAGAAATATTCTAGTCAAATTGAATGCACCATGGTCCAGAAGCATATGGCAAACATGCTCTGGAGCATCAATTTATGTAAAGATGGTGCAGATTATATGCTCCAGGGAGCATAATCAATATGCTCCTGGAGCCATTTGACTTAAAGAATATTTTTCCAGATTATTATAGCTCCAGGGACCATATGCACCAGGAGCATATGGTCCTTGAGCAAATTTTGGGCCACCCAAAATCTAATAAGAGCTATTATCCACAGAAGGAGCATGAAGCAGAGTTTAAAATTGTGTTTTATTGACCAATAGTGACAACGTTTATACATGTATGAAAGCTATGAAGTTTCATACACTGGTCCCACTTGATACATATAATTCCTATTCCAATAAAGAATTCTGTATCAATTAGTCTGCTTTAGACACATACAGTTTTTTCTTCCTTTGTGCCCAGGCTTTACCAATTCTAGATCCGCCAACTGTTATATTAATTAATTCAACAAATTAGTTTTTTTTTTTTTTAATGGGGTAATTTGTGGGCAAAATCAAAATTCAATTTTCAATCCCACTTCAAGTGTCATTTTTTGAGTTTCATTTGTCTAACAAAATGTCTATTCTACTGACATACAATTGGCAGATTTAAGTGAGACATATCATTAATTCCCTGAAAATTTATTTACGGGCCCTTGCAATTGCTTGCATGCGGTGTTTAACTTTATGCGTGGAATCATCCAAACAAAGGATACAGAAGGAGGGAAAGGATCTGAATCAGAGATTTTCCGATGAGGGCGTACTCTTTTTCCAACAAATCATGGTTTTTTTTGCAATTGCATAAAAATTTTTTTTTCCCCCCTTGTCCATATATATTAATCATTGTGTGAAAAACTAAGCTAAAAACGCATTCCTCATATAAAAAATCGCACTTTGTTAAAAAATTCAGGAAATCCGGAATTTTTGTTATACACGGTTATACTATGGCACTGTGATATGTGCATAAATATTTACTGCATGTGAAAAACGAAAAATCCGATTTATCTGTAACTTTCGAATAAGCATTTTAGGTGGACTCTTGAGTTCTATATGACTATTTTGTTAATTACTGCCCAACAAAAAATTATATATTTCAAAATCTCTGAATCAGACGTTAAAGGGTATATCCCCATACCAAAAAATGTGGGTATGATTTTATGCTGAAATACCAAGTCTGATGTAAAAAAAAAGTACATTTCTGGAATTTTAGAAATTTCCAGAAGTATTGCATCCCTGTGAAGTGCTCAAACAGGAACATATCTAGATACTAATCACACTATGAGATTACACTGGTCTTCCCCTAGGCAGGGTGCCAAAATAAGATTTGTAGAGGGCAGCCAATTTCAGGCAATTTTCAATTGGGTAAAAGGGCATCAACCCGGCAATTACATGTTATGAATAGGACCAAGAATGAAACAATTTAGTGGCCTTGGTTGGGGCACTGAAGACAATTGGTTTGCTTCAGAACAGAAATGTGCATTTTCCAAGTACGGGGAAATTCAAGATTTGTGTCTGTCGCTATTTTAAGAAGCGCAACATGATGCATGTGTCAGGCCTTGGGACCGCGGGACCACGTCACAGATTTTAAGCTTAAAAAAAACAACAAAAAACAAAACTTAAGCTTCCAACTTCCAAGGAACAAAAATCCTGACAAAAGAAAACAGAGTGTTCCGGAATAATGTGTCGTATGCCATCGTGTGTTTTGAATGGGGGGACCAAGGTCACATGAGGTCCATCAACATGTGGACACTGCTACGGACCACTGTAGCTGTAATAAAAAATTGATTGACATATGTGGAATGCACCAAGCAATTTATAATTTGATCTTGTTGGGCGGCAAAAGGTTCACGTGAGGTCAACAAGGTCACATTGGTGGGACACTACCCAAGGACCGTTGTATCAGGAGAGGGCAATGGAAATGGGGGGGTCCCCCCCCCCCCCCACATATATGTGGAAACATTAAGCAAATTTTTAATTCGTCCATTTTGGGGCATCAGAACTCTTAGATGATTCTTTGACCCCACTCGTTGAGAAGGGTAACTGTAGGGCACTACCACTGACTCTACACATAAAAGACGGGTCTGAGTCGCTGAGTGTCACACCAGGAAGTTGCCTTTCAACCTTGGTAATATGGCGGAAACAATGCATTACACCTTGTCAAAGTAAAGGAATTTTGTATTACAATAGATAGACATCTGTGTGGAATATGTGCACCAGCATGGGTATGCATTGTTTCCGCCATATTACCAAGGTAGAAATGCAACTTCTGTTGTGACACTCGGCGACCATTAATGTGCGGCAGCCCGCTATACATGTTGAGAGGTCAGTGGGCACTAACATTACATGGACCATTGCAAGCATGTGGCATGAAAATGTATGCATATATGGGGGGTCCCAAAAATATTATATACAACCCATAACATTTTCATGACCCCCTATCAAAGAGCTGCATTATGTTGTGACCCCCTTTTTAAGTGCACATTATTTTGTGAAACCCCCCCCCCCCCACACAAACACACCAAAGAAACTGCATGTACACTGGCTATGTTGATTTAAAATCAAAAAAACACAATTTACGAGCTACTCAAGGAGACTGAGACAAGCAGTGGAATAGTCCCACTGAACAGGGTTTGTCGGCTTGTGTAATACTAATCAGTTGCTGGTTTTTTAAATTCAGTTTAAATACGAGTACATGAAGCATTGGTACTCAGAAATAAAACTGCAAAGGGGGCGTAGCTAATGGATGTGATACCCGGGGCAAGATGTTAACGCGTCATAACCAATCGCCATAACATAAGCAATCACAGGTGGGGTCCAAACGGAGGGCCTTGGGCAGGGATCCAGGGGGATCCCCGGAAGCTGTTGGGTTTTAGCATGTTCTGAGTTGCCTTCGGAGAGCTCTAAGTTATCTCACTATCTTATGATTTTTGACAGAAAATGTGGACTGTGCAAGGGTCCAAGGAAGGTTTGAAACATTTTTTATAGGGCGGGCATATGGCACAGTTGGCAAGTATTAAATGCATTTGGTACTGATTGAAGGTTAAATACAGACAGCAATCAATATCAAAAGTCGACCAATATGGCAACCACCATTGTAATAGGCTCGAGTGTCAAGACTGTCAAAAACTTTACTTGTAGCCAACACCTCCAACAAAATCAAACTTTACTAGCTTGTGATTATGGAATCATGCAGACACATTGCTACTTTTTTTATGTCGGACATTGTAACTTAGTCACACAAGTCCTTCTTTGGTATTTGGTGTAAGAATGCTAAAACTATGGTATTTAGCAGTATTGATTATTTTCTAATTTAAGAATGGGCGTTAGGTTAGCAGAGGCAATGGAAGTAGCAAAATTTAGGTTGGGACCAGGGCTCGCGATAGCGTGTTTAGCATAGCAGTTTGCTACACATTTTCTGCCATTTGCTATGCAATTTTAAGACTGTGTAGCAATTTTCCCCCCATACGTTTGCACTATCAATATGATCAAAGCAAGAGCTGTAGCAAAAATTGCTACACAAATAAAAATCCTTAGCGCTAGCGCTGGTTGGGACTAGCACCTATAATTTACAAAACTTCCATGGGGTGCTGCAAGATAAACAGGAGGTCGGGCATCATGACCCCACACATGAATTGAATTTTTTTTTGGAGGGGGAGGCAAAATATAGAGAATTCTTACTTACCAATTACAAGATAGACATATATGTTGTAGCCATACAAGAAGCCATTTTCTAAGACATGAGCCCCATCCTTGGTGACGACAGCGAAAAGGCCACTAGCAATACCAAATAAAATACATCTGAACGTTACGTATCCATAGTGACGTCTCAGAACCTTTCAAAACTTTCTCAAAATATACACCTGTAAGACAAAATTAATTTTGAAATTCATGATGGCTTTGTGTCCAAGACAAGTGTGATACAAGCTGATAAAACCAGCAGCAAATGACAAATTGGATACCGTATAATTAAGACTGCGATGATCAGTACTAAATATTAAAAAATAATTTCATCATTCATGCCCTTATACCTCCAACTTTTACTGTAACCACTCGGTAAAATCTATTAAAAAATTAACAAGTTTTATATACAGAGAGAAAGAATATGTTTTTGTTAACCACAACATACACAAGACTCTTAACACATGAGTTTAATATAGAATAGTGCAGGCACAACAGCAAACAGTTATTCTGTAGTAAACACACTGCATGATGCACTTGCTGTGCACGCTTGTAGCAAAAGGCACACATGTAAAAAAGGAAATACTTTCACGAGCGAATTTAGGGCAGTGTTTTTTTTACACTAATGTCGCGCCAGGCGTGTAGATCCCTGAACTTTCATGCAAGTTTAATATTTAGCCCATCGCACAACTTGACCCCAGATGATCTTTGAGCCTGGAATGAAACCTTTGACCCTGGAATGAGATCTTTGACCCTGGAATGAGACCTCTGACCTCATCAACGTAGGCCCAATTTGTTTGCAACTGGACATAAATTTTTCAAATGCCACCTGAACTGTCACTCAACAGTTCTCCTGACAGGCAGGCGGGCAGGCAAAACAGCCACTTAGACAAAATGGCCGACAGGTTAGTGTCCCATAAACATTTGTTAAGGTGACACAAAAACTTGACACAACAAAAAAAGCGAAGTATTAATTACCTGCAAAACCCGAACATAGACAAGAAACACTGATGGCCGCTAACCCTACAGGATAGTTATAATGAGCTTCCCCCGACTTCCCCGATGCCGACTCAACCTGTACAAGGGCTACACCGCCCGCTAATATACATATGGCTAACCACTGCATTTTACTCAGACTCTTGCTTAGCAATAGCACCATAAAGAGAGCCGTGGCTATTATCTTCATTTGATATGTGACCTGTAAGTTAGAAAGAAGGCATGAATGAAAAGCTGAGTGTCTGCTGTACCATACACAACAGCACATTAAGGCTGGTATTCTGAAAGGGAGTCTAACTTTAGATCTGGCTACCAGGGTTAGTCCTACATGAGTGGACTTTTATCCCTTCAAAATATTGTGAAAGTTATATATAACTTAGACCCAGGTTTAAACCAGGGTTAGTCCTACACGAGTGGACTTTTCTCCTTTCCAAAACTGTTGTAACAGGTGAGAAAATTCTCACGGATGGGTCGTTCCAGCCCATCCTTGAGGAATTGTCTCGCCCATTATAAACAATTTTTTTTTAGAGTATGTCAGGTCTAAAGTTACACTCGCTTTCAGAATTCCAGCCTATGTGATCCAGCTAAATGAGTCTTGTCACTTATAATGACTTGAGATATATAGGAAATTTTAATGTTCACTTTCCTTTGAAATATCATTGTTCTGAGCAACACTATCTCATGAACTGCAAGTCCATTGAGTTGTTTGTAGCTATACTCTGGCTCATCATTTCTTGGACAGTTTAGAACGTATGCCCGCTTCCCCGCCAAAACGGCACACCATCGGGTTGCACGTAGACGCAGTATGCGCAACGAGCAACGCACACGTTTGTTATGTCTAAGAAAGTGGATTCTGATTTGCTTATATTTCAATATAAAACATAGGCTGAATTTTGTATTTGCTCCTATACGAAAAAAGAAATTTCAAAATTTCTGTACCAAAGAAACATTTCTCAGCTTAATCCTTTCAGGTGGGATTATTTTTGATGGAAAGCTTTACATCAGGGCAAAAATCAACACTTTCGATTTTTTAGGTACACCTGATATGTGAAATCTCTCGTTGCACTTTACCCAATTTAACGCATTTTGCCCCAAATCGCTGATTTTTTTTCCAAAATTGTGTTATTTTTGGCCCCAAAATCACCAATTTTGACAAAATCCTCATTTTTCTTTCAGCCAGGGGGGGGGGGCAAGAAAAAAATGGGGGGAAAATCCCCCCCCATGGCACCACCACTGCTTTCTCTCTCCCCTTCTCTCTCACTTTCCCTTGTCCCTCCCTTTCTCCCTTCTCTCTATCCATTTTCCTTTGCTCTCTCCCCCTACATGCATGTACTACTCTCACACCATACAAAATACTCAGATCTAAGACGATTTTGACCTAAATCTACATCAAACCCAGCATCATCTTACCTTCAAAGCACAGCGTCAACCTACCTGGTAAGTTGCTGCATCTAAATTAGACGCGCTACAAAGGCTAGGTTATTTGTGTCAATGCATAAATGAGTGACGGCACACACATCTTAAGCTTCTGAATATTACACCGGACCTTTTTGGTAGACATCTTTCAGCCATCCCCATCACACTACTGTGCTCTCGTATCAAGATATCAGTTTATACCCAGCTTGGAACAGTCGTCAAAATAACTGTAATGGCGAATTGAAGAATATATATAGCATGTGCACATAACTACCCTTAATTTAACGAACGGGGTTAAGGGCAAACCAAAGACAGGGGGTTGTGATGCGCGAACGAGTGTAAACAAAGATAGGAAGGGCTATATGGAGGATTTTATGTAGGGGAGGGGTGTAGGTAGTTATCAGGTATAGACGGGAAATGTAGGAAGGTACTGGGAGGACGGGGAAGTATTCTTCCTTTGCTTCATTTTCTTTCTTCTTTTCGGCTGGGCTTACTGTGCGTTATTTTTCGTTTTTTTCTTTTCTGTGCTTTTCTTTTCTTTCTTTTCTTTTCTTGGCTTGTTAGGTGATGGGCTGTGGCTGGTCTGTTCATCCAATTATCTTCCCCTTTATTACTTACAGTTGTTAGTCACAAATCACCACTCCCATTCAGAATAAAAAATAATTAAATCGTTTAATATTTTGCCAATATTTGCATTGGTTTATCACGAAGGAACATGCTTCCCGAAAACGTCTTATTGGAGGAGAAGTTCTTCCTATTTTGCGTGAACACTTACAATCTGTTTGGCCGTTTTTAGCCAAACACAGATGCATCGTTTACTTTGAGTAACATGGTCTTCAGCAGTCATTTGAGTAAAACCGGTTAACACCAAATTCTTGTTAAACAATATAAGGTGGGAATATTTTGAAGGATTATACAAATACCCGGAGATTATCAAAAGAAAATGCTGATTAAAAAAATGTTCAATTTCCCAAATAAGAAAGTCCAGATAGCTTGTGTAAGACCGCAGTTTACTTCGGTTCAGCAAGATTTCAAGGTCTTAAACTGAACGAAACTTGGGAGCCAAAGTGAAACCATAGGTTTTGTATTGCGCTTGAAAAAAACAGTACAATACTGAATTTTAAGTTTTAATTACAATTCATTTACAGAAAACTTCAGCTTTATTTCTTCTCGCAACTTATGGACGCTGAGTATACTGCATTTGTGCAAAATAATTACCTTAGAGATGTAAAACAAAAATCTCTGAGCAGTTTCATTATGTTCATGAACTGCGACATTGATATGGAGTGATTTTCAATAACTTACTGTTTATGATTGAACAATGGTAATTTAATTTGTTGAAGATATTTTACTTATTATGTTACACAATAGACCATTTTATTCAAACTAATCTGTTTTTATGGAGAAGAAATCGATACCATATGAAATTGCATGTGTGAATTGTCTTTGCCACAATGTGTTATGGTATACGTCGGTGTCAGTCTCTCCGCATTGTATGGCTAAAATCGGCCAAACAGAATTTTAGGTCTCTCCGCAAAATTGGCATAGTTTGTGAACCCGAACTCCGAAAGACACCAAATAAAAATCTTCTGATAGCCTGTTTATCCCTGTAAACAACTAAAGCAAACATTTAAGCAAAATTACGTTTAACCTTTGAAGAAAAAATCTTTCCTGAATGTAGGGTTTTTAGTGACTCACACTGTATAATATGTCACAGAACTAGTGAACCCAAACCTTGACAAAGTCAAGCAGTTAGGGGATTTCCTCGGCTTATCAGAAAGAAACTTGTCAGAGCATTTTTGGGCCAGACAGGTTATTAGGGTCAATTTATCTAGGGCTATGTATGCATATATTGCCCATCCAATTACTGATCTGACAAAGAAATTGATGCCAAACAAAGTAGAACTGACAACTGTGAAGCTGCCTTTGTTAAACTTAAGAAATATCTGACAGTTCACTGTATTTTGTGTACCCCTGATTTATCCTACAGATGGATGCCCTGATTTTGGCTTAGGGGCAGTTAGGGCCAAGGAAGTTTTTATGTAAACCACAGAGTATGATGTTACATTGCATAAAGATGGATTGCTAAATCAGCCCTTCTTTATTTTGCCTCATGATTTTATGATATCTGGGCTATGATCGGGAGCTTTTTGCATTCACAAGAAATGAACGTGCCAATGAGCAAGGTTAAAGACACTATCATGATTTTGCTAAATCAGGAAATCAAAAAAAATCATCAAAATAGATTTTTTGCATGTATGTAACAGAACAGGTAATCCTCACATACCCTGCAAGTAAGACCAGAACAACCTAATAAGGGCAGAATCGGAAATTTTAATCATTACTGTCCGTTCGGACACTTAATACAACCCTTATTTTCTGGAATCGTATCTCTTGGAACACTGCCGTTTTCTTTCTGTTCTTTCCTTCCTTTTCTGTCATTCTTCAGTTGGAAAAGGTAACTTATATAATCACAGACTTATCCTTCACTTGAAGCTATTCCTTCCTCCTCTCCTTTCCTCCTGCAAATTTAAATTTTATCAAATCCACTGTAGTGTCTTTAAGGTTGGCTATGCGCTAGACATAGTGGAGGGTCTACTACCGTACTCGTAATTTGTTTACAGGGCAACGAACGTCAAAAATAACAGGGATGTCCTTAAAATGTTAAAAATTCTGATTTTTGCACTAGTGAAAAGCTTTCTAGATAAAAAATATCCCCATCTGAAAGGATTAAGCTGAGAATGTTTCTTTGATACAAAAATTGTGAAACATATAATGCACTTGTCAATTTCAATCCCGGGCCCGGGGGTCCCGGGACTAGCGGGGACTTAGCCAGGAATGTACATTTTGCTGTCGTGACACCCTGGCTTTGTCCCCGCTAGAGTAGCACGAAATCCCGGGTAGCCGGGCTTACATTTTTTGTACATCCCCCGCTATGTTCCGGCCCCTACTAACCGGGCTTCGGTGTGACAATCCCCGTATATTCTCGGCCAATGGGGGCGGGGACTGCTTTAAAACTCTGTACAATCCCGGCCCGGCTATGTGACAACAGGTCTAGCTATATAAAATCATACTACATTTTGGATCGCCGGAGTGTCAGAACCGAGCCGAAATTTCACCACATCGGAAGTTACGTTTCAGAAACAATATTCCTGGCATTTAGCAATATCAAATAGCTTTCACTACCTACAATTTCTTGTGATTCAGGTGATTTTTTAACATTTTCCTGTTGATTTTTTATTTTTTTTCTGGCGATTTTACGTTGAAAATATCGATCCTCGGATTAGTTGATATCTCGACCGTATAGCTTGCCTTTCACGACATGGAAGAGATTGGACTGCAATGGTAGCTATATAAAATGGTGTTATTCTACAGATTTGACGGGCGACTCTGCTCACTGATAGCCTGGTTTTATATGGTGTGACACATGTGTTAAAGTCCCTGTTTATGTCCCGGCAGAGCCGGGAAAATATTTTGTACCTCCCGGTTTAAGTCCCAGCTATCATCAATGATTGTCCCGGCAGGGCGGGGACAAGCTAACATACATTCCCGGTCAAGTCCCTGCTAACATCCCGGCTTGCAGGGCAATACTTTTTTGTACATGCCCGGCTATGTCCCGGCATATACCCCGCTATGTCCCGGGACCCCCAGGGCCGGGATTGAAATTGACAAGTGCATAATTTCTTATAGGAGCAAATTGATGTTTTCTATTTCCCATGTGGGGTATGTGGGGAAGATAGTAAAAGCAACTGCCGGTGTGGTCGTGAGAAATGGGAAATGGGATCCATGGGAGATGCACAACGATGACGAGAGTGACTCCTAGTTTGGCAAGAGATTTTGTTGTAGAAGATTGTGTGAGAAGGGGAGCTGGAGGATGGGGGACAACTGGAATGGTGGAAAAGGAGGAAAAAGTGTGTGATGAGGTGTGGAAAGTCAGTGAAGGAGTAGTTCAATGACCTAGGGGATAAGGTTTAGTGGGGGTGGTGGATGTGAAGCGGCAGTGACAGCGAGCGTCGAGGTATGGGGGGTGTGGGTGAAGTTTAGGGAATGTGGGGAGTTGTTGCATGGGAAAAGATATCCTTTGAGATGAAAGGAATGGTGTTATAAGAGCGTGTGAGATCAGTGATGCATGTATGGGAGAGTGAGACGTGGTGTCTGCGTGAAAATGAGGAGGGGATTTTGAGGAGGAGAGAGAGCAATGATGAAAGCGATGTGTGGTGTGATGAAGTGATGGACAGGATGAAGGAATGAGGACTGATGCAGATGTTGGGTTGGAAGAGGCGGTGGACGGTTGGCGAAGTGCGGATAGTTTTGTCGTGGTATGGGGATGTGTTGAGGAAGGCTGATGAGAATGTGTTAAGAGGGCTTTGGAGTTTGAGGTGAGCGGTTTGAGGAGGAGGGAAGTCCAAAGAAGACATGGAAGAAGAATTACAAGTGGAGGAGGAGAGTAGGAAGGGTTGGGTTGAGTATGGAGGATGTTGTATTGAATCGGGTGAAAATGGAAGGAAGGAGTCAGGGCGGTTGCTGCAAATGTGGGTGAATACGGGCCACCCCGTTGACGGGGATAAAAAAGGATTAAAACTTTGGTTTAGTAGTAGTATTGAGTGCGAGATGTGATTCAAGCAAAATGAGTCTGGACGATGTAATACAGATTGGATTTTTTTTACTTTTGATGTACATGGAGCCACAATTTAAAAAAATACATTTGGCTGGAACCCCCATTAACAAATATATTAATCAGTTGAAGAGTGGCAAAAAACAAAAGATATGTTCTCCTGTGTTTGGCTGATATCTCAAAATCAATATTTGCAACTTACGACTCTTTTTGCTTGAATCAACATCACATGATTAAGTATATTACAAATAACCTTTTTTTTTATTTTAAGATATCTTCTGTAGCACATTAAATGGTAGGGAACTATGACTTCTCCAATCCACTGGCAATCCAGAAGAAAATTTGGTGACGTGAAATTCTCTCGTTGCATTTTATATACAATCCAATAATTGTGTTTTCACTGTTGGTGTGATAGTTACATCGTCCAGGTTGATCCTCGTAAATCGATTAATACAAATGTAACCGCACGCATGTACTGTGAGTACTAGGCAGTAATATGCCTTGAAAAGCAAGGCCACATTCTCTGAAAAGAAATTCAGGGAAGATTGAAATGAAAAAGCAACAATTTATAAAAGAAAGAAATGTTTATATTTTTTTCATATTGCAACATGACCCCTCCCCCCCCCCGACAACACTTTCCCGGAGGATTTTTGAAAGTTACACGTTTCTCAACAGGTAATAAGGCCCCAACTAAATCAACACCGAAGGGAAGGGGGTATCATAGAGGATTTTTTTTTTTTTCAATCTTTAAAATCCAAAAATATTGTTAACAACGTAAAACACAAAGTATTGGATCCCAAATAACTTCAGCAAAAACATATAAGCCATTCTGGAGACCCACTTCTCAAAAACGGACGCTATGAGTCATATGATCGACAGGTCACCGATTGTCAAGTTGAGAGTCCGACCTGTGGAGTGATATTGTGTGTGTTTGATCCTGTAGCTGTGCCATCATGTTTGTAATACATACTCCATTTATTCTTCCTCGAGTCATTGACGTCACAACACGTTCAAACAGTTTGGTTTTGCGGTATATTTTCGCACGCCTTTATATGATGTGCGTTTAGTCACAACGCTCGCGATTGCTGAACGGCACTGATCAAGAAGATGAAATGATGAAAGATGAAAGATGAAGCACTATAAGTAACTAGAATTTCACGGTTCTCGGCTTTCGCGTCGCTATATCAAAGACTATAAGCGGTAAGCCGCCACATGACCTTTGACCCTGCACGTGACCTTTGATCATTTCAAACATATGAGGGATCGCCTGGTGCACCTATGACAAATTTGGTTCCAATTGAACTTCAAGTTTTCAATTTAGATGGAAGTTTACAATTTTTAGCCTCATGTTCAATTGACCTCACATGACCTTTGACTTTCAAATCTGTCATTGACATCATACAACATATGAGGGATCCCTTGTGCACTATGACAGAAGTTTGGTTCCAATTGAAGTTAAACTTTTCAATTGAGGGCATTTAAAAAAAAACTAACAATTTTTGACACCACACATCAATACAAAACACACACACAACACAATACTACACACGCACAAACGGATTGCTAGTGGTCCTGCCAGCTATTAGCTGGCGGCCCACAAAAACATCAACAGATTGCTCGCACGCAACAATGGTCACAACAAAAAATAAGGATTAAAGTATTCCGAATGTACAAACAAGTTTGTTGTTCATTTGCTACTCCTATGAGAGAATGACATGTGCAGTAGAGTGGTCTATAACTGCTGGCCCAATTTTGCAACATCAACATTACTGTATGATGTTGAGGCATGTGATTGAAAAACAGTACTGATGGAGAAATCGGTAGGGGTTGATCGAGGAAGAAACTCTAATCCATCCAACTGCCGCCAGAGAGAGTGTAAATCGGGCGAGGTTCTGCGTTTGAAGAAACATTTGACGAGTCGACTTTGGAATGTAAATTAGTTTCTCGCCAGTCAACCGACCTTGCAAAGACCTAGCTCAAAGATCAGATTACTTTTCACTGAGTATGCTTAAGGTGGCTGTGAAGTCAGGAACTGAGTCTCAAAATCGCCAGTTTTTAGTTTTTTTCATGTTTAACGCATTATTAACATGTGTTATTTCCTGTGATATTTTAAAAAGAATCATATATATTTATTTTTTCCTCATATTTGGTTTCATTTTACTTGTACTATTGTTACGCATTTTTTACCAAGAAACAATCACATGGCCGTGACTGAACGCAAAGGGAGGGTAATTGCGCGTATTACGCAATACTAGCCTGTGCTATTCGGAAATACCCCTCCAATGCGCGCGAGATGTTTGATGTAATGAGCGCACCAGGAACGCCCTGATGCATCGATTCGATATGACGCCCAACAAGACGCAACACCCACCATGGTAACTTGTATTGCAATTGTAAAAATGGTTGCCCACGTGAGTGCTTTTGCAAACAGAATGGGATATTTAACTTCACGAGTTGAGCCTCATAAATGTTTGATTGTGATCATAGATCCAGATGAAGCAATTGACCTGGTGCAGAAGCAGGGTGAAAAGAGAAAAAGAGGATGAAAAGCGTGTGGTTTGGAGTACGTAACGGCTATATTTTGTAGGCGAAATGGTGGGACCAATATTTGGACAAACCTGGCGATTTTTCTGTGTTCACTCTTCGGCGATTTAATTCGTTTGAGATTTTCGTTTTCCAAGTTACTCGAAAATCCAATTCAGCAAACAGGTAAGAAAGAAATGAAAAATGCATGTTATAAGGCATATCAAATCTAGGGTCGGTATTTTTAGTTTTCATTTTTGGTTTTAAAAATCGTGATTTATGTCAAACTTTGAACAATTTGCGTGTTCCAAATTGATGAAACACGCGGGGGTTTTGTTTTTGGCTTCTTTTTTTTTTTGGCAAATAATTTTGATTAATAGGGAGGGAAGAAAGGATTTGAAAAAGGGGAAAATACCGACCCTAGAAACTATTAGCACTCTGTAATCCAAATACGAACAAGGCACATTTTTATAACATTCTATATGTTTTTTTATAGGGAACCAAAAAAAAATGTAGTGAAAAATCTCCATTTTTTATGATTTTCTAAAAAATACGATTTTGGGGGGAAAGAAAATATATATAGTTGGATTCCTTGGCGGTCATTTCGTTCAATATGTATACTTTTAATATGTTGGAACCAACAATTAAGAAGGTACGGCAAAAAAACAGTTCCTTTATTCTTGACTTAACACACCTTAAGCAAGGATTAACCCGGTCATGTTTTGGTTAACTTTTGCCCATTTCGGTAGAATTTAGATTAACCATATATGACCCAGAAAGCACATAATGGGACCAGAAACCTACCACAAAGGGGGAAAAATAATTTCTATTTTTAATGTTGTTAATGTTAACTAGTTTTTAACTTTTCCCTAGGCACCCCCCTTAATTTCAATTTAAGGTGAAAAAAATATAACTGTTTCCGTTTAATTATTTCCACGATACGATATAGTTGAGGAAAATACCATTGGGTGTATATAGGAAATGTGTAACTTTTTCTAAAATTTAGAAACAAAGTATTGCCAGATTGTCTACTATGGCTTGTAACTACAAATGCAGCCAAAAGGTTTTACCATGGTAAAATCATAATGTAATATATTCCAATTCTGTAAAACACAAACATAACAATACTGCTAAAGTGACATGTCAAGGACGGATACATAGCAAAATGAAAATGGTAACATTAGCACTCCTCGCCCTTGTGTTACTTTTAACCAATTATATATAGTAGCAATGGTGAAAACTGCCATATTTTGGTATCTGCTATAAGATGCACAATCATAACATTAGCACCATTGCCATCAAAAGAATAATAACTTTAGCAGGGCCTCCATCCAAATTCTGTCACGATTAAACAACTTCCGTCAAATAATTAGTAACGTTGGCGTAATACGTCGATCGACATTGGATAGCACCATGCAGGGCTCGCGCTAGGGATTTTTATTTGTGTAGCAATTTTGCAACAGCTCTTGCTTTGATCATATTGATAGTGCAAACGTATGGGGAAAAATTGTTACACAATCTCAAAATTGCATAGCAAATGGCAGAAAATGTGTAGCAAATTGCTATGCTAAAAAAGCTATCGCGAGCCCTGGCGCCATGCATGTACCCACTGCGACAACATCGTGCATGTGTAATCTATACAGTATGTGTATCCATGCATGATCATCTAACGTGAATACAAACAAGCACAATTACATTGAATTTCTACACACACGCTCAGGTTTCGTGGCCCATAGACTGCACCATTCTGTGCTATTGTTACTTGTAAAATTATTGACGGAATGATTTAGGTACCAGATTATAAAAAAGTAAACATATCTTATTCAATTTCGCACTGCCGTTACATGACTGACCACCAGCCATGATGGAAATTGATAGATGTTGATCGATCTCGGCACTGGCTGTTTGTTCCCGCGAGATTTGAAAAATGCTATTGTTATTGCAAAATATTGACGGAGGTAACAATAGCAAAAAAAAAATTATGTTAATCAGCAATTTCACTCACTCGAGGAGAAGCGTATTTCACGCACGACTTTCCAAGTTTCACTCTTGAAAAATAAAGTCGGGAGTCAATATCACGCACGAGATTTTCGGGTCTAGGTGACTTAAAGTACATTTCAAACCCAACTACTATTGCTAAAAACCCAATGCCCCGGCTTGTCATCTTGCCGATGAACATTTACGCATCCCGACTCTCACAAACCACATTAAAATCGGCTTCATTGAAAAGGGTTACTCAGGGCGCCCGCGGTGTTAGCACCATCCTTTCAAACAATGAGAGGGTAATATTCAGCTTGTTGCTTTTATGGTAATTTTCCATACAAATGCAGTGTACATTGTACATGACCGCCTTTGTGATGTTCCGGTGTTTTCCCACTCCCAGGTCATTTACATTCACCTGGTCTCCATATCACTGACATGTTCTCATTATCCAATCAGTGCAGTAGTCAGGTCACTACATACTTTCTCATTAGCCAATCAATATCAGAGCCTCCAGTTGTGGGTGGAGCTGGAGCATAAGTCATGTCATGTCACCTTCCCTCAATACTACTTGGGCAGTATAGAGAGGAAATGAATAGGAGGGTTTCCACACCAATACGCTGCAATTAGGTCAAAAATACAATGACTGTTGAAAATATGAAATTTTCTGTAATTTTTGTAATCTTGGGGGGGGGGGGGGAAGAAAATCAACTGGTATGCAAAATTCACTTTTTTTGGGGGGGGGTCTGGTCAGATGACACATGGGAGTTCCTACCCACTTCTCTGTCCTAACAAGAGGGACCATGGGGATATTCCAGTGATCGAACCTACAGGGGTCTCTTCCTGGGCGTGAACCTCATGGTCTCTTCATGGATTGGGGGTGGGGGTGGGTGAGGGAGGAACTCATTTAAAGGGTCATTCTTCTCCAATTAAAGGGCTAATTCGCCAATTAAAGGGCTGTTCCTTCATTTACACCAATTAAAGGGCCGTTCCCCATTACCAATTAAAGGCCTTCGCCTCCTTTACCAATTACCCGTGGCCGTCCTCCTTACCAATTATGGCCGTGCCTCCATTTACCAATTAAAGGGCGGTCCTCCATTACCAATTAAAGGGACCCCGCTCTCCATTTCCAATAAAAGGGCCTCTCGCTCCATTTCCCAATTAAGGGCCGTACTTGGATCAATTTACCAGAAAGGGCCGCTCCTTCATTTACCAATTAAAGGGCCGCTCCTTCATGTACCAATTAAAGGGCCGCTCCTTCATTTAACCATTCAAGGCCGCTCCTTCATTTACCAATTAAGGGTCGCTCCCTTCATTACCAATGAAATGGGCCGCTCCTATCATTTACCATTAAAGGCCAGCTCCTTTATTTAACCATTAAAGGCACGTCCTTCATTTACCAATTCAAGGCCCACTCCCTTTCATTTTCCAATTAAAGGGCTCTTCATTTACCAATTAAGGGTCCGTTCCTCCTTTACCATTACAGGTTATTCCCTTCATTTACCAGTAGCTTATCCCTCATCTTATTCACCAATAGAACCTTCCATCATTTACATTAAAGTGGGGCCATCCTTTATCATTACAGGCATCTCATAATTTGCCAAACTTCTTTTACGAAATGGTCTTGGCAACAATATGCGGTTACAACTATTTTCAAACTGCAAATGGTTCAACTCTTCCGAGTGGACTTTCCTTTGAGATTTGACACTTTCACTCTTGAGAAGTTTACCCCAAGAGTGAAAATATCTTCTTAGAAAACTGCAGGAAATTGCTGTTTAATTCATCCAAAATGATGATTTTTTCCATATTTGTGTTGTTTAGTTATCCCAACTTGATTGTCCCCTTACAGAAAAACAATAAAAGCAACTGATAAACTTATTGAAGTTATGCCCAATGGCTAATAATATTGCTATTGTAACATGGCGTACCATGCCGGATGACAGTAAACAATAGCACTGTCCTGTCTTGTCGCCTCCAGAAAACCAATGGTATGACTTTTGCCCCCCAAATTAATGTAAATCATGGACCAATATGTATTACACCATGATATGTAATCCACAATAATGGAATTCCTTTAAAAATAAGCTTGAGAACAATTTTTAAACGTCATTTTTGAATGGTACGAAATTTTTTTCCGTCAAAATTGACTGAAATATTAAAGTAATGTTTATGAAAAATTGTCAAGTTTTTGATAACCATTCAAATTATCTGCATATACAGGTATATAAACATATTAAACACAGTAATTAAGGAATCAGTAATTTAGTAAAATATTTGACATAAGAAAAATTGCTAATGTTCTGGTACCCATTATTGTGCTTTCTGATCATATGCATTGGCATTACAGTTAGAATATTTCATCACAAGGTATGGGTATACGAGGCATTGGTTGTCTTTTTTTATTATAACCATGGTTTCTTTTCTCAAGTGACCTAACCCTCGTCTACATGATCCAACTCGCCACTTCCTGGGGGTGGTTACTGCCACCCCCCAAATTTTTTCTTACCCGGTCATCTGAAAGCTGATTTCCTATCCTTTAGTGCCACAGGAAGCATGTGTGTTTCTTCTTCTGTCCACTGTTATCATTTGAAACAACGCGAACTTGTATTGGGCCATAATGTCATGAACTGGGTACAAAAAATGGTTACACAGTGCAAAATGAACAAAAAAAGGGCACCAATATGTATTACTGCTCACACAACTTTTATTCCTTACATGTAAAATGTATCAGTATAGCATTTTTGGAAAGCTTATACTACAAGGATATCAGATATGGCCAAAAGAGAGCAAATTCAGGGTGGTAAAATTCCTATAGGGTGTACCCTAGAACATTTACATATTTGTCATGTTAATTCCTTGGTCAATTGTTTTCTCCAAAAATGTGCAGATCAACATATTGGATTTTGAAAGACATGACAACGGCCCTCCAAAAAATCATCAAGGAGGTAACTAATATTGTTCTGTTTTGAACATACAGGGTGGCCAAAAGTCACTTATATTTTTGACAAAACAGTATTTTGAAGATTAACTTCTTTATTCAAGTACTAAATCTATATTCTTCAAGAGAAATACTAGGAGATTGTTTTCTGTCCAAAGTTATGTTCAAATTAGTATACAAGGGTTATCTAGTAAATTATACAGGGTGATCCATGTATTATAAAGGTCAATAGGCATATTTAAAGTTACCCTGTATTTACCATTTTTGAGCAAAGCTGAAACCTATATGTCTTAACAGTTTACAAGGGGCCATTTCTTACTTAGAAAGATTTGTATCCCATGAGGTACTAACCTTTGACCTCACTAAAAACGCAAAAATCACGGATCGCGGCTATTGAGCAATACTCTTCAGGTCTTGAACCCCAAGTACAAGTGTATTTTTTCATGAATCATAGCTTTCCTCTTAGCCCAAATTTAAATATGTATGCTTTAGTTGTATACCATACAACCTTTCTTGTTGACTTGACATACTCATAAATTTCTCTAAACCATGTGATTCCATACAGTCCACCCAAACAACACACCAACAATTTGGGTTAAAGAATGATGTTGGTCATGAAATTTAAATGATGAATTCTCTCATTAAGGCCTATACCTTTTATTAAGGGATACCAATTTGTTGATTAAAGTAAGAGAATAGAAATATAATTAAAATAAGGTAATAAGTGTCTACCCCAAACCTCGTTTTGGGGTATATTTGTTAGCCCAGAACATGGCCGAAAATTCCCTCAAAGTGATCAAAAATTTGTACCTAATTAACTTCTAATTTACTAATTAATTAATTACATTAATGAACCTTAGTTTGTATCATGAGTTAGATCTATCAGTCAGGGATGTGTATGGGGCATTTGAGCCCCGCAAGTGTTTCACTTCTCTACTTATTAATGTATAGTCGACCCATTTTCACCCGGTTTTGTGTGTAATGTCTATCGCTCCCCCCCGCGCTCCCCCCCCCGCACCCCCCCCCCCCGCCCCGCCGATCCTCCCCCCGTATCCCCCGTCGCCTAGCTTTTTTTTTTTGAAGGTTTTCGACCGTAAATCTCATAATACTAATCCAATTGGGCTGAAAAGGTTTTATCTTAAAGAGCAGCTTCTAGTCAATAAAGACATCAAATTATTTGAACTGAGTCAATAGTTTGTACGATATTCAATGGAATTCCAATTGAAAAAAAAGGTGGAGTGTAAACAGAACCCCCATTTTATTGTACCCAGTTCATGACATTATGACCATTTACGGCTATGCCGTAAACTAGTCCCCCGCTGATGTCGCGATACCTAACTGTGATAAATGGGGGGGGCACTACAACCCCCTCCTCAACACCCCGCAACACTCCACCCGCCCCAACACCCCGCAACACTCCACCAACTCCCCAACACTCTGTAACAACGCCCAACACTTATCTCTGCAAAACCCCCCCCAATGCCGCAACCCCACCTACCCACCTTAACTACCCTCACCCCCCAACCACCACCCCCTCCACCAATACCCTTTAACACACCTCCCAACACCACCCGCAACCCTCACCAACACCACCCCCTCACCACACCTCGCGCCCCACCCCCGTCCCCACACCACTTCAATCCCAACCCGCTCCCCATCCCACCCAGCAACACACACCAACTCCCCCACACCCTCCACCTCCAACCCTCTCCCCCCAACACCCCACAACAAAAAACAAAAACTCAAACACACACAAACACCCCACCCTCCCCCCTTGGCAATAGTAGTCTCATGTAGCAAATGAATTTTGCTACATGTAATCCGATGAACCATTTCATTGATACACAGCATATGCATATTTATTAGCTCAATTGCATACATAAGCCGCATATAGCCAACTTTCAAATTGCACAAAAAGATTTGCCCCATGATGGCTTTCATGCAGCGCAGCATTTTTGAGTTGAGTATCCGATGTACTGTTCAAAATATCGCAATTACCTTAATTTTTACATCTTATTATCTCATTTTGCATCTCAATTGAACCTGAAGTATGCCCAACATCTAATCTGTCGAGAACTCTTCAGCCCCGCTTCCTTCAAACCATTACAATCATTATACGCCTTATGGAAACTCCAGCAAATCGTTTCAAAAATGTTCTAAATTATGCAAATTAATCGTTAATTAGCATATTTACGGCCACAATCTATCAGGTTGAGAACTCATCAACCCGCTTCTTTCCACCAAGTTACACATTGTCGCCTCCTCAACGGACTCCCGATCAATCGTAGCCAAGGTTGGTTAACATTTTTATCACAGACGGATGGATGAACGACGGACGACGAACGGACCTGCTCATTTCATAGTCCCGTTCCGAACTCGTTCGGGCGGGGAAATACTTACGCACCATTCCATTACGTCATAAGAGAGTAGGACAATACTGGATTATGGTGGAAAATCAATTTTTGCTATTTTTTCCCTCTCGTAAACATTATTTCACCAAAAATGTTTGGTTCGGGTGACGGCAACAACCGTTGGGCAAATTCATCAAGTATTTCCATATAATGCTGTATTTTCACATTCCAAAGGAATTGGCCAATTTTAATCATGTCTTTAACATTGATATCACACCACACTTTTCAAATTTTTCACAAACACCACACTGTTTGAATGGAATCAAACTATTGACTATGTTGTTCTTGTTGTAACCTCATGTCAGAGATACGATAATGTCCCACGTGTCATTGATAAAATAACGTCAGACTGAGGTTATAATCATTGGAACTAAAGAGGTTCAGATGGTTGCACACAATTCTGGGCAAATGCTTGAGGGATCCTAAATAAATGGATAAGTAGCACTCAATCAAAGATGGAGGCATCGCTTGTTGAAATCATTACTTCTCGATCGCCATTCCTACTTGGTGCTGTGAAATTTATGCTTTTCATCCTTGGTCAAATACGTCATACTGCATAATTATAACTGTTAGGTACTTAGGTAGCTCATCACTATTGGTGTCACTATTTACTATCGTATCGAAATTATTTCTTGGGAATTTTACGCATTTCACATCCCTGATTTGATCCGTTTGATAATTCAATGATCAATATCGACTCTGCGTGATCATTAATAGGTAGCTGAGATGCTATCTTTTTTTGCATTATTTGGAACGGGGGGGACCTTGAGAGAACTCTTATGACATGGGTACACATTATTGAACTAATTCGTTCTCTATACATGGTGTCATCACTCATCAAAGAGTGGCTGTTGGTGAAGAATTCGGAACGAAAACATTCACTTACAACTTAAATTCCAACTATTTACAGTAAAAAACAAAAAGTAAAAAACATCTAAACTAAACTTATAAAAAATGTGCAATTTTGCCGGACTCGAGTCGAGTCCTCGCTGGTCCCCGAGTCCTCAAAGGCTCGAGTCCAAGTCCGAGTCCAAGGTGTCCGAGTCCGAGTCCTTGAAAAATCGGACTCGAGTCCGAACTCAAGTCCTCCAGCACTGGTGCGCAGCGGATCCGATGCGGAATAAGCAAATCCAGAATCAGTACAAAAACAGTGCTCACTTATTGAAAATCTTTACATTTGATGTAGTCCTAAATCATATTTATATTATATGCACGTTGTTTCCTTGACTGATTTTCCTTTCATGGTTAAAATCTAATGATTTTGAAACAGTGATTTCTTAACCGTACAAAATCCCATCGTATGCTGGTGCCCTGCGCCTTGTAAGGATCAGACTATCCAGTTGTGAAGTAATGAGAGACCAAAGTCGGCGGGAACCAGTGTAATCCCCCAACATATCCAGCTCTGAATTTTTTTGGTTCATTTTGGGCCCGTTTAGGGTCCACATTTCATGGATGTAAGGCTGTGCACCGTTTGTATTTTCAAAATTGAGCTGTGTAGGGATGGTCAAGCCTAATGGGCCTACAGATTTGGTTGACCCCTCATTTTTTAATTTTTTAAGGACAGTGTCAACCCGAGTTTCTGCGTTCTATTTTGGTTTGTAACTTTGTCAAATATTTGATATTGTATGTAAAGTATACATGTCTAGAAGAAAATTGGATGAACCCGATGGTGGCATCAATTAATGTAAAACTTTTTCCGTATTTTTTTGAGAAAAAATACTAAAAAACATGATTTTGCCCCCAATTTTTTCAGACAGCATTAACAAAAACAATTTGAAATTCATTCCACATATTCCTTATGTTTATTTTTTAGAAACAATACAAATAGGGAACGTTTTTATTCATTTTCCTTAAAATAGACTTACTTTTCGAATATTCAAAATAATATGGTTATTCTTAGCCTAGCCCTAAGACAGCAAAGTTTCATATATGCAACAGATTTCGTGACATAGAGAAACTGTAAACTGTATACCGAAATTCTTGACTTTGTGGCACTTAATGGTGGACAGTGGATACCAGTACACCCAATCGAATGTGTGTCTTCAGCTTTGCTCATACAAACCCTCCGACCCCCAAGGACAGACCATAAGGATTGCCCAGCACGCATTTTTGTTGACATCATTTTACTGTTTACCTTCATTTGACAGGAGTTCCACTACGTGAATACAAAGACTGTAATTACTGGGCAATGTATAGGGCAATTTGTGTGTGAACTATTGCACCACAACCATAAACAACTAGATTGACATCCCATTCACTAGTTATCCCATAATGAGCAATATTGATGGGTGGAAACTCTCCTTGACATCTCTTTGTTCTCATTTCAACAATAACACAGAAAAACTTCTGAAATTGGGTTGCAAAAATTTCCAATTTCTCTGGTTTTCTTGACATGAGCATGGAAAAAATTGTTCCAAGGAGCATTGGATTGTGTGCTATATGTCTATGGATTCTAGGTGCAAGTCGGGCTCATATTAGGTATTTGGAAGACTGAGGCATGTAAGCAAATACATTTGGGGTCCACCACTGCTAATGGGGCGATGTATACAGGGTTTTTTCAATACACCTTCTGCTGTGTTAGTGGTTATATCCCACTACCAAGTATTCGATTGTGTAGGATACCAGTAATAATGAATGATAACTGCTTCTCTGGCTTAGGGAGGAGATACTAGGGGGCATCATAGCAGAAAAGGCAGAGGCAACCTTGGGTGTAGGACTACACAGATCGAATCTGTGTCAGGGGAATATAAACCCTCGGACACAGACGATAGGGTAATTGGTGATGTCATGAACGGGGTACACTAAAATGGGGAGGGTTACACTCAACTTTTTGTTTAAGTTTTAATTCATTAATTCTGTAAACTATGACTCTGCTTTCAAAGAATTTGAGTCTATTTATTGCTAGCAAGCCGGCTCTTTAAGATAAAACATTTTCAGCCCCTAGTGATTAGTATTATGAGGAGTACGGGAAAATTTAAACCCCTGTGGATTGTGGAGATGAGGTATTAGAGGAGAAGAAGGGAATGTATATAGTAGTGGAAAAAAGGGATATAATGTTATTTTCGCCTATTTTTATTTATTTTATTATATATTTATTTTTATAAAAAGTATTGATAATGGTAGAAAACCTCAGGGGTAACGGGGATACGGCGGGGGGGGGGGACCGCGGGGGGGGGGGGTGGGGGAGCCATAGACATTACACACCAAACGGGTGAATGAAAACGCGTCGCCTATAAATTAAATAAGTAGAGAAGAGGTAAACCACTTGTGGGGCTTCATAAATTGAACATACATGTACACTGTCTGAATGATTAGATCGACATACATGATACAAACTAAGGTTCTGTTAATGTAATAATTAATTAGTAAATTAGATGTGACTTAGGTCAAATTTTGATCCTTTTGGGGAGACGTTCCGCTGTTCTGTGCTAAATATATCCCAAAAACGAGGGTAGAAACCTTGGATTAAACTTGATTTTACTATTTTGCTAATTCCTTCTTTTAATCACCATTGGTACCTTCCTTTAAAATGTAATTACCTCATGACTTAATATTTAATTTCAATGACCAACGTCATCACACTTCAACCAAAATTGGTGGCAATTTTTGATGGCACCTGTATGGAGTCACATAAGTTTAGAGACATTTTATGAGTATGTCAAGTCAAACAAGAAGGGTTGTATACATGTAGTATACACTAAAGCTGATTTAAATTTGGTATGGAATAGAGATGATCAATAAACAAACACTTGTACTTAGGTTCAAACCTTGAAGACTCATGTGCTCCATAGCCGCCGATCCGTTTATTTTTTTGCAATTTTCAGTATTAGTTTCGGTAAATGTCCAAACAGGTTTTAGTAGCTATGGAAATACAAATTTCACTTAGTAATAAGTAAGAAATGGCCCCCTTGTACACTGTTAATTTACATAAAGTGTTTTGTCATCTTGCTCAAAATGTTAATACAGGGCGACTTTAATATTGGTCTATTACCCTTTAGAAGCAAATAACAACGGATCACCCTGTATCCTTCCTACTTTTTGATCATAACTTTTTGGACAGAAACCCCATATCCGATGTATTTCTCCTGAAGAAATATAGGTTTAGTACTTGAATAAAAGAAGTTAAATCTTCCAAAATGACTTTTTTTCGTCACAAATGAGTGAATTTGACCACCCTGTATGTTAAAAAAAAAACAGAACAACATTAGTTTATCCGCCGTTATTTTTTTTGGATGGCCTTTGTCATATCTTTCAAAATCCACACTGTTTTGACCCTGCACATTTTTTTGGAAAAAATTGACCACTGTAATACAAATGACAAAGAATGTTAATTTTTCTTATGTTACCACACAAACCCTATAGGGATTTTAATACCACCCTGAATATTGTCTCTCTTTTTGGCCATATCTGACATCCTGGTAGTATAAGCTTCTAAAATGTATACTTAATACCAGTTAACATGTAGGAATAAAAGTTGTTGATTGAAGTAATCATATTAGTAGCCTTTTTTTTTTTTTGGTCATTTGTGCACTGGTGTAACAGTTTTTGTACCCAGTTCATGACATATGGCCAATAGCATTGGCGTTTAAAGCGTGTTTACACACAAATTACATACCTGATTTTACCTGGTTGATGGACCTATTTCCCTTCTTCAAAGTAGCGTCATTAATACCAAATCACATAAACACAATTGTTTAACTTCCAAACATCACAAAGATTTCAGTTCAAATTTGGAAGGCGCGTATTGAAAATAAAAGAAAGAAAACTGGTTCGTTTCACAACACAGAGTCTGAATGTTTGTTGATAAACACGCTTTAAAACACCACTTGACCCTAGGTCCATTTTAAAACATTCTCCTGCTATTGGGAAATCATTGCGCCACTTAAAAACTTCATAAAATTTGGTGAAATTATAGAGTGTTACCCATCAAGAAAAGGGCCTGTGAATTGTTGCAAATGGTTATACGCCCTTCATATTTTATTATTTTTCAATGTAAAAATGATTGTTAATAATAGATAATTATTTTTTCTTCTGCGTAGAGTTTGATGAAGCCGCCATTTCGTTCTAAGATCCATTGATTTACACACGGTTCACTGGTCTGCGCGCGTATCCCGATCTCCCTTGGAAAACTAGCCAAACTTGTTAAGTGCAAGTCTAGCCGTATGTTTGTCACGGAACATATGCATTTCGGGATAATTAAATGTGCAATTCAGGAAAACTGGATTAGTCTCCCTTGTGTACAAATGAGTTGGACATGAACTTTACATAACCTCACTTATATTATTTATACATGTGAAGTTTGACAACATCGCCGGGTGGAAGAAATATGTTGGAAAATCCAACCAAATTTTTGCGTTTAATGGAGATTTACATCAACATTGGTAATTGTAAGTAGTTTCATGAACATTTACCATCGCATATGGGGCGAAAAACGAATAATAACTGAATTTTGAAGGTTTGTAGAGCACGATAAAAATCTGTAAATAGGCAAAGTAAACACGCTTTAACCGCAATGCAATTACCTATCGTCTGGTGGGTGAGAGATTAAACACTTACCACCGATCGATCTGTGTAGGGCTAGGATATTGGAGGCTAGGTAAATGAAAAAGAAGTAGCTTTATAAATTCTTGATACCAAAATGTTGACCACTTCCCGGTAAAATCTGTGGGTTCTGGGTCAGGCTATTATGTAGCGATCGGCATGCCTTTAACCCTATCCCTGAATCCAAATTTGTTTTTGGTAAGTGCAATTGGAAGGCCAATCTCACCAAACTCACTAAAAGGATATCAAAAAATTAATCAGCCACTGAAACGCGCCCTTTAATCTCCCTCTGAGTTTAGTGAGTTTTAGAATGTCCATATATTGTGGGGTGTAGGTTTTTTTACATATTGGGGCACCAAGACTCACTAAGTCTCACAGTAAATTGTACATTTACCACTATAGACTCAATAAACTCACGTGCTATAATATAGTAATTTACCAACTAGATCTCACTTCTTTTCTAACCACTTTTCGTGGGCTACTAGGGACTCACTAAAAACTCAGATCTAAAAGGGGTGGTATCTTTCAACTGAAGCTCACTAAGGCTCACTGCTTTTACAGTATTTGTTAAAACAAAAACTCATTAAAACTCACTTTCAAAACAAACTGAGATTTAGTGAGTCTTAGTTGGGGCTAGGTTTAAGGGGTTTATGAACAGCAATAAAAGTAAAATGATAATCTTGCAATAATGAAGTTAAAATGTTAATATAAGTGTTTAGTCTTACTACTTATACCGTAGAATTTGAAACAATTTAAAAACTAAATTCGGTCATGGACTGGTTGCTCTATGGTAACCAGCGGTCATATGGAACCTTATGTTATGCAAAAACATTCTAAACTATGATGCTATCAATGGAACTAAAGGGGAACTTGTTTGTAAGTTCAACATCTTGTAAATGAACTAAAAAATGTTCATACTCAACTAGTAAGGGGGTAATTCACAGGTTTTTTTACATATTTTGCGAAAATTGAAAATAAAAATTAATGGAATTTCACGTTTATTGAAAAAATATCTTCCTGTCAGTATAATCCGTCCATTTTAGTTCATCTCAAGAACAACACATTAGAAGAAACATCTGCGTCCAAATTTGAAGTCTGTATCCCTTTTAATACTTTTCGAAAAATGGGTTGGGTGCAAGAACTTTGCAAAAATCGAAATGTTATAAAAATGCCGATCAAAGTGTCAGATTGTCTTAAGACTGCTCAATTAATGTTAAATTAATTGATAAAATATTGCAACTTATTTTAATTTGGCAGATAGACTTTAGAATAGCCGAAAGAGTCAAAGTATAGAAACATTTGCAGGAATTTCACGGTCGCCACACCCCCCCCCCCCACCCCCACACCCCCCCCCCCTTCCGGGTATTGCTCCATTATTGGCACTTTAACTCCCCAAATAAAAAAAAAACACACTTAAACCTCAAAAACATATAAAACATGACTACATAGGTGCCGTGGTTTAGCAGTGTGGCACGGACCACATCATAAACGTCATATTAATTCAATCATTCAGTTCATGCATGAAAAGTCGGACACACACCGACACTCTCACTGCTGCATGCATGAACTGCCTCTGTATCTTAAAATAGGTGCATTTATTATCTCACACTTAATGTTATTTTTCTTTACACTCACAGCAGCCATAATTCAGTAAATGTTTCCCGATTGGGTTATATTTACAATAAAAACGGGAGTAAACCTAATTTTCCGTTAAAAAGCAAATACATGCAGGTACATATAGTCCATGTTGTCTGTGTACCATTTTTCACAGGGGCAGCGGGTTGGTTGTAATTATAGTCTTATTTACCAAATTACTACAAGAATGACGAGCACGGTGTTACAGAATATTAATGGGAAAATGTCAAAGATTTTAGCAAACTATTATTATATTACCGTATCTTTCGACCCATCAGCCAAAACGGTTTTACTTCGATTCTGTAACCAAATTTGTTTTGGTGTTTTCTTGGGATCGCGGAAAGACTGCAGACAAATGCCGGAGACTATATAGAGAGTGATGAGCCACGTGTGTAAATTGGATACAGGCCTCTCCCTTTCCGGACACATGATGGCAGCAATTCATAATAAACATAGTGGTCAGATGGTGGCGGCCAAGAAACCCGGTAATAAATTTCGGGACGTCACGTCGTATGGTTTAAAGAGCTTTAAGGTCCATGAGACATGCTTTAAAACATACTTATAATACCACAAAAAAATGGCTTATTTCCCACAGTGTGTATTGGTATCCATGTAAAATCTGCATGAATCAGTAATTGAAAAACGTATTTGATAAAAATTGGCATATATCATGTGTTTCAGACAAGCTTTAAGGAAATTCCAAAACGACCAGTGATTATCGCACGCTGGCAGCGTGCACCCCGGAGTGACGTCAGAGTAGCAAATACGCGTCCCTGGTCGTCACGCGTGGAAAACCCATAACAATAAAACGCTCGCGCGTGTGCCCCAGTTTTCTTGCATGTATACGTCCACAGTGATTCTCGCGGTATGGGTGGTATGTGTTGTATAGCATAATTTTCTGATTTGGTGCCTTAAAATACCGATAATAATACGCTGTTTTTGACGGAGTTTTTCGTGTCAAGCAATGTGTCATGAAGTAACGCATGGTGTCGATGTCTATGGTCTCTGTTATGCACGGCACTGTGCACGGGGGACGATGTGGGCGGTTAGCCCACGTGTGAGCTTTGTTTACAACTTGCTACTTTGACGTCATTAACAGGGTGCAAATCCAACTCCAGAATTGAGACGCGTTCGCGAAAACAGCCAGAGGGTGTCCGTGGGGTATTTTTGTCCTTTGAAATTTAACACTTTCCCGATGTTTACTTTTAACACATCTGTGTGTGCCATTGATAGGTACTGTTGTGGTACGAAATGTAAGAAATTAAGAAAATGTCACCTCAGCTGTGTCCATGGAACTTTAAAGGCATTATCAGTGAATTTGACCCTAAAATCAGAAAATCGAAAAAATCAAAAAAATCAGATTTCTGCATTGTATTTACTTGCAAGTACAAGTAATCCTAACCATACCCTGCAATGATAAGACCAGAAGCACCTCATAAGGACAACAATCGGAAATTTTAGTCATTACTCTCGTACGGACACTTATAACCAAACGTATGGCATGCGAGAATCGTACTTTGGACACTGCCGTTTCTTCTTTTCTGTCAATTCTTCAGTGGAAAAAAGAAAGTAACCTATGAGAATTCCAGGGACTTATCCTTCACTTTTAAGATTCCTTCAAGTTTGAATATTGTTCAAATTTATGTGCCAACAGATTTAAGAAAAAAAAAGTCAAAGAACTTAATCAGATATGCCGGCACACCCTACAATTTATGATATCTTGATAAATTTCAAGTTGTGATTACAGTTAGACCATGAATGAACAATATTTTTTGAAACCCTACTCAGGAATCGTGGCATTACGATAGCATTTTTCAGATAAATCAAAAAAGGAGAGAATAAAGAAAAGGAAAGCTATAAGGGAAATGAATTTTTGGAAAATAAAGTTATTAACAGCTACTAATGCCAATTATTATAGATCAAAAACATTAGATGAAAAGGCAAAAAGATTTGGCAAATGGAAAAGAAAAAATGAAAAGGTGACAATAACAAGGGCCAGAGGCAAAATGATTGAAGAGGGTGAACAGCCTACTTTAAATAATTTTTGGAATCTTGAAAAAGGAATAGTGTGACAAAAATGATTACGTGTGTTTAAAAGGGAAAAATGGCATGAATATACTGTGAAAGAATATTGAAAACGAGTATATGGGTTTTTACAAAAGATTATTACCAACGACAAAAAACAGAATATGCAAAATGGTAATTTGAATACTCTTCTTAAGGATAGTGAGTAAATAAATTGACGCCAGAACAGTCGATCAACTTGAAGGTTACATAACCTATGAAGAAGCCTTGGAAGCTTTAAAAAAAGAATGCAAGCAGATAAATCTCCCGGACCAGACGGCTTACAGTGAGGTTCAAGTTTTTTTGGAGGGATTCGGTTTTCGGCTCGGTCTATAAGGTTGCTCTTGATTATGGTCAATTGTCGGTGACACAAAAACAAGGCTCAATTTAATTGCTGCCAAGGTATAAGCCTCGAAATAAATTAAAAAATGGAGACCCATCACTCTTTAAATATTTCCATAAAGAGTGCATCAATGTGTAGGTCAGAACGAATTAAGAAGTTTGTACCAAACATAATGGTAATGACAAAAAGGGTTTTGGCAGGGCCGTTATATAGGAGATGGTAGTTAGAGAGGTATATGTATTATTGCGAGCTACAGAGTAAAAGATATACAGGGTTTTTACTACTCATAGATTTGAAAAAGCCTTCGATCCGATCTCATTTTCTTTCATTCGGTAAAAGTCCTAAGGTAGATAATTTCGCCCAACTTGGATAAAGTGGATTGACACGTTATATAATCAGGTCCATGACAGTAATGGTTAATGGCAAGCATACGCCTTTCTTTTTGATTAGGAGAGTCGTACGGCAGGGTGACCCCAATATCACCTTATTTGTTTTTGATAGGCGTTTCAATTTTAACAATTTGATGAAAATGAATAAAAACATAAAGGGATAAAGTGTAAATGGGATAGAATGAAAATCCACCAATATGCAGATGCATACGACATCTCTTTGGATGGTTCAGCGTTGTTAGCTGGATTAGTTCAGACATGCAAGTTGTAGATGCTGTGCTAAATTGTCAGGATTGAGACCACCCCCCAAAATTTGGATAAAACTAAACGATTTGGATTGGTTGCAATAAAAAATGCTAAAAAAGCTAAATGACCGTTATTTGACGGCCAGAAGAAATTTACCCTTTTAAGCATTGATTTTTCCGTCAATTTGAATGAAATGCCCGGATATAAACTATCAAAAAGCATTGGATGTAGTCGAAAGCACAATTAAATGAATGGTCCAAAAGAATTTAAACTGTTTTAGGAAAAAATTGTTGTAGTGAAGTCCCTTTACTTCCCTTAATTAATCACCTCTTTGGCCTACCAAATCCAATTCCGATTTCATAAGAGTGTTACCAAATTTCTTAAATTTATATGGAACAACGAAACAAGACAGAATAGCAAGAAATATAATCACGCACGAGTACGAAAATGGAGTGAAGATGGTAGATTTTAAAAGTCAATTGAGCCCTCAGATGGTTGGGCTAGACGAATTATTATTAAGGGATATGGACAATAATTTAATGCATACATTGTTCCCCAGGTTGTTAATATTGCATAAATAAGGGTGTTTTATTTTCTGTTGAGATTGGCAAATTACAAAACGATTTTTTGGAAGGATGTTCTGAACTTATGGTTACGGTACACTAAAGCGTCATATACCATTAAACTAAAATGAATTCGTCCACCAATGCTGTGGTATAACAGCATTTGCTTGAAATTGGCAATGGTTTTATATAACATTGGGTGTGAAAGGCATCAAAATTTATTTTAAACTTGTGAATTGAGATTCTTCTTTTTTTTTTTTTTGTGTGTTGTTAGAACAACGGTGATTTCCTGTCTAATGAAACTTCAGGGCTAAAGATGAGTGAAAACAAATTATTTAGTGAATTTTAGGTCTCATGAAATACGTAAAAAAAGAAGTTTTCGAAGTTTCATCGTACGTACCGTTGTGTCACATATGAAGGAAACTCCTTTTATTCCCTACTCACCTTCAGGATATAGTTACAAGTATAAAACCGGGTGCCAAAATGTTTTACAGGTGTTAACTTACAATGCGTTTGTAGTTAGAAAACCAAAATTAACAAAATGGGAACAACGTAATATGTACTTCTGCAAGCTTCAACTTGGAAAAAAATATTATTGTTTCATTTAAAATTAACACAGCAAATACAAAGTTACGTGGTTTATATAAAATTTTACACAGAATTATAGGCACAACTAGACTTCTAGTCAGATGAAGATTAAAAAGTGTAATCTTTAATTTCTGTAATATAGAAGAGGAAACTCTAGAAGCATGTATTTGTAAACTGTATAGAGGTGAAAAAGATTTGGAAATGGTAGAAGATACAAGAATGGCATATACAGAGGGTCTTTTTAGAAGACAAATTAATTTTATAGGACTTCAGATGTGGTAAAGGGAAATTGTAAAATGTCATTTGGTGATAATATTTTACAAAAATGTTTATTCTATGTTGTCGTCAAAAAACAACGATCCCAGGGATTCACCATGCTTCCCAAATCATATATAAAATCATACTATGACATCGAAAGGAATAATGCAAAGGTCAATCTGAGAGAGAGGATTTTAAGGAATATGAGGGGTTGTTTGAAATCCTTATTGAATGATGCATTACGTATCTGCCGGTGAAAATGGTTGTTGCATTTTTCTCCTGCCTTCTCTTGATTACTTAGATTTATTTTGGGTCTGGGGTGTTTGATTTGAAATCTAGTGAGGGACCTTTAGGATTTCAAGCAATTCCTTTGGTTTCAGATATAATTCTCTAAGTGTTTCTATTAAAGTTTCTAACTCATTTAAAGGTTGTTTGATTCAGAAGGTCTTATTTTAAGTAAGCCTTTTACAGGATGTAAATTTTAAATCAGAGGGGGGTATGTCACGGTTTCGGTACCTTGCGACTTAGGAGTGGGTCTAAGGAGTAAGAGAGTTCGTTTTGAAGGAATTTGTTTAATTGAAAAGAATTTACAGTGAATGTATATGGGAATGTATGTAATACTATTAATATAATAAGCCACAGGGAAAAAAAATATGTTCAAATCACTGATAGTGTGTTATAAAAACGCGTCAAAAACGACATCTTACGGACAAAAAATCAGGAATTTTTGTTATTCCAAAAGTTTTAAGTTGCGAGAATCAATCCACTGGCAGCATTATTTCTGATTTTTTTTATCGTATGGATAAACGAGGACTAGGTCATATACATGAACGACCCAAATCAAAGCGCTCAAATTCGGTTTGTGGTTTTTAGTCGTATTCATAAACTAGTACACTTAAAGTGTAAAATTTCACTTTAATTAGTGCAAAAATCAGGGCTTTCAATTTTTATAGGGCACTGATATGTGAAATCTACAGCCCAATCCACCAAAATGAAGCTCTGCAGGTAACATGTTATAGTACGAACTGATCAAATTATCTCAGCTTAAAAGCATCCCATTGTAAATCCCACATAAGCATATTTTGTACTATGTGATGTATAGTTTCGATTATATTAATGCTTATCGATTTTGTTCTGTGTTTAGTATTTTATCTTATGTGTAATGTCTTGTATAAAGTTCATCTGTACATGTGTATATATGCAGGGCCTCCTGGAAATCAGCGCTCTTGTCATGAGGGGGCTACCTGCCTAAAGAAAAGTTTAAATAAATAAATAATAATAAATAAATTATACGTAATGGCATAACATCAATTTGTCTGGATTTAGGCACCTGTGCTTTACGTTTTAGCTACTTCTAGAAATGCAAACGAGTCGCTGCAAGTTCTGATGAAACCAAACCACAAACATACCCACCTGTCATTTAACAATGAACAGCTGATTAACATATATCCATATTATGAAAGGGACGGACTGGAGTGGAGAGAGGGAAAATTGGAAGGGTAAGGGATTGGACGCATTGGGAAATTGATAGGTTGAAATCTTGCTTCTGAGGAAAAAATTACTTTTTGCACCCCTGATGTAAGGTTTACCTATATGTTGGAAGCAATCGAGTATAAAATGTTTTGAGAAAAACTTGTGTCATTAGAGAAAACCAAACCAAAAAAAAATATTGCCTGATAAATAATACCCCCCCCCCGACCCGGTGTACATTTTGTTGGTTAGTGTGTGCGGCCGGCTTCACAGTTCAGACCACTTTACCAGCGAGACTACGTTGTTGCAACCGTTCCGGAGCGGAGCTATTCCTTATAAATGTATTGAGTATTCATTATAAATGTATTGATCACAATACAGATATTGATAGAAGACCTCCACCGGTAGACATTTCATATAGAAGTCCATTCCAGCTTTCGGATTAGCGGCCATCTTGCCGGGAATGGCAAAGTCCATTCCAAATTTCTGGAGACTTTCTAAATCTAAAGAACGGCATGCATGTTGGATATGTATGCATAAAAGTATGCATGGGTCACACTTTGAATAGCACAAGTACTTTGAGGTCGGGTATTAAATTGATCTGAATGACGAATACTACGGAACTAACACCTTTTGTTATAGGTTATGCATGAGTGAGGTGAAAGACCTCTATTTATATTGTGTAGGCCTAAATGTTATCAAGGATTGGCACACCAATCCTCATTGGTCTTCTGCTAAGGTAACTGACTTCATCAGGGACAAATCTAAAGTTTAGATTAAAATTTAAATCAAAATACATTGAAATATAAATCCAATAGATTAAAAATTTTAATCAAAATTTAGATTTGTCCTCCGTTTTAATCTAAGAAATTTGGATAGTATACAGTACATGGTCTCGGGTTTGAATCTCACTCCTGCTTCTTTTTAAATAAAAAAAAATATTTTTTCAAGTTAGAGGGAAAAATTCTAAGTTCAAAAAAGATCAGAAAAACCAATAGCTGCCCTTGGAGGTTGGTGAGGGAGACCTGCTCCTGGAGCATTAAAAAATGAACAAGATTTGAAATTCGCTTCCCTTCTTTATACCTAAATTTTGTCGAAGCACAGTATAATACCAGTGGCATTATAAGGGGCCATTCAGTAATCACAAGGGACTGGGATGGGAGGATTTACAGATTGACACAGCAAAGTTACACAACACCCTATTGCTCAGGCGCGGATCTAGGGAGGGGGCGGAGGGGGGCGCGCGCCTCCCGGTAATTCTGCAAAATCTTGCAAAATCAGCCCATTTTGGACAAGTTTAGCCTTTCAGCCCCCCGGTAATTTTGACGTTTTTCAAATCCTGGATCCGCCCCTGTTGCTAGATGTACAATTATATGACCACCCTATTGTTTCATGATATTTTTACATAGCCCCCCCCCCCCATTTAGAATATGTACAGACTTGATTACATCTTCAAATTCCTAAAGGTAAATATTAGCGTGTACTTGAATTTGACCCGAATAAGGTGCGATTCTTCCTTTATATGATGTTTTCTCACTCACACTAAGCACATCACGAAAACAAGTCTGATTACAAACTTTGAGTTGAGTTGGTCCAGACATTTGGGTAGTAGAAGCAAAATGTGTGCTAAATTGCCCCATAGGACAGTGTGTGTCAGATTTTGTGCTAGGTATTGGGTGTCAGATGTTGGGTGGCGACGGGTGTCAGGTGTCCTACTGTCGGGTGTCAACCAACCTGCTTCGGTAGACCTGGGGTAACCCCTATTTCCGAATTAGCACAAGAATAATTTTTTTTTGGACTTTGTTGATATGTTTGTTTATTCGTGAGGCTTTAAGCAACTTTTCTGAAAATATCAGCTTGCTTCTTTGAGGTTTTGGTCCCACGAAATTATTCTCCAGGCAGAAGTCCAGACATAAAGTCCTACATAATATTTCCTGAGTATAAATAATCTGTAACACTAGTTAAAGTCAATAGATTTCAGATTTTATTTTGGTCCTCTTCTTCAAAAACAATGTATACAAAATAAACAGAGATAAACCTTAATAATACATATAACCAGAGTGTTATGAGGAACTAATTTGATAAAGTATACTTAACTATGGGTTAACTGAAATTATTTGCAAAAGTTTTTAACAGATCATAAGTGGCAATATTACAGAAAAACCAATCCAAAGCAAGCCCGCAGTAATGTGGAATGCATATGGCTCTTCTCAAAAAAGTGGACGCCACTTTTTTCAATTGGAAAAATCGGAAAAACAAAGTCCGCGCAAAATGTATTTATCATACATTTTTTGATTCGCTAACATATCATACATCATGGAACAACAAAAGTTATCAACACCACTGTTCCCATATTTTTTACTTGGAACCTTCAACTTAAGTTTGTTTTTTTTTTTTTTTTTTTTTAAAATTAGGTTAAAAACGCGTGTTTTTTTGTTTTTATAAATTTTTGATTTAAAAGACGTGTTAACACGTGAATTCAGAAATTCCCACTTAATGTGCGAACATATCACGAATGCTGTAGTGAAATCAATTACTGGTATGATACAAATTTGTAATTAAAACGGCATTCCTTCTCGACGTCTATTTGTATTTTTTATCGATATATGAAAGTTTTTCAAAACCAAGACAGATCTTTTTTGTTTCAATACGGATGGTATCCTGATATTCTTAGGCTTAAATTTATTTGCCTTGATAAGCATATTTTAACCCTCTTTTAAAATTCAATTATCACTTGCATGAAGTACGATTAAATCTATTTCAATACCTTCTTTTCACGTTGTGGGTGATGATAACGTATATACATCATAATGCAGTAATAACCACGTATTTTTGTAAATCCACGTTCAACATGCTTAATGAACGACATGAATACGTAGAGGTTGTTTGTACTAACAATGACAAAATGTAGCTTCCATTTTTTTCGAATTAGGTTATTTTTGTTTTTTTATAAACTCAGATCGTAGGCCTATATCTCTAAATTAATACTTTCAAAAGCACTGCTTTCACCCCGCAGTAAGTTCTGTATATTGTCTCCAATTTTGCCCTTATACAATCCGTGTCAATTTTGTTTATCACTTTATTTTCATTTGAAATCGCATTATCCCACAGAGCAGCGGCTGCCATTTTCTTTCCTTTTTCTCTTGGCTTGTGGCTTCTTGGAGAATCACAGCCATATTCCCTTCTTTTCTGTGCCTCGGTTGGTAAATTCAGCTCTTAGTATTATTTTCGGACGCGTTTAGCTTTGTTGAGTCAGGGTTGAGTCCCATCCGAAGTTCTGTTTCACTTTTACGACAAAAATACACCGCTACAATAAGAATTAAATATAATTTTACTGATGTATAATATGTTCAGATTAATACATATCATTAAGTTTGCAACAGTGATATTTTAAACAGCCGACACTGAGGTATAGGCATATATTCTTTTCCCTTGGCTATCTATATTCCGCGGAAGTCAACTTAAAAACTGTCTCTGTTCTATCATTCACACCAATTCTATATAACCATGACCTTTATGACTTGTGACAAAGATTATAACAAAAAGATATTTAAATAGACCCTAAAACTTTGCGTATACGTTATCACTCACGCACGAGCCACTAATGTGCAACTAAACCCCTATACAGCACACCTCAAATAGCATGTGTACATCCAGACCCCATGCACCGCATGGCGATAAACGGCTGTGGCAGTACTTACAAAGACTATACTTCCTATTATATTACTCAAAAGTGCACAAACCCAGCACAATATGTACCCTGCAGTGGGTATATTAGTACGCAAAAAAAACTTTTGGTTAAAACGGTTAAAGAAAGTGACTAACTTACCTTTTTGGTGTACATTCTCACAATACTTCGAGGAGCATTGCAGAAGCGTAAAAATTACCAGCGACTTTAAATAGAGGATTCCTGTATTTTTCGTCCTCGTCTGATACGTATATAACGTAACGTATATCATTTTTGATTGCGTTTCAGTGTCCTAAACTTGGGCGGCGTGCATGTATCCGAAGTATTCGACTAATAAAGGTCAGGGTATGTGTGTTCTCTATCCAGTTTATCTTTTAGTAGTCTAGACTCTCACTTAATTTAGGGATTTGCCTATTACGTAATATACATGCTTAAAACGGTACGAATTTCATTTTGGAATTAATTTTTTATCGAGGCCAAATTTGCAACAAGCTTTTTTATGTTAATAATTACCATGTCTACTATTTTTTGCCTTTGAGCTATACAAAGTATTATTCATTGCAGTTACATTTTTTTTCCAAAAAATAAATTGAGTTAATACACACTGATACGTAATATACAAATGATTTTCCGATCCATATATTGGCCTTCTGTAGCTTACCAAGATTTATCTGGAAGATTGATACCTATCATTTATCTGTGATGCATTTTTAAGAAATAAAAACCACTGCACTGGTATGAATAAAATATTTTTTCAAGTTAGAGGGAAAAATCTAAGTTTCAAAAAGATCAGAAAAACCAATAGCTGCCCTTGGAGTTGGTGAGGGAACCCTGCTCCTGGAGCATAAAAAAATGAACAAGATTTTGAAATCTCCGCTTCCCTTCTTTAATAACCTAAATTTTTCGAAGCACAGTAATAATACCAGTGGCATTATAAGGGGCCATTCAGTAATCACAAGGGACTGGGATGGGAGGATTTACAGATTGAACAGCAAAGTTACACCCCAACACCTATTATACAGGCGCGAATCTAGGGAGGGGGGAGGGGGGGGCGCGCGCCTTCCGGTAATTCTGTAAAAATCTTGCAAAATCAGCCCATTTTGGACAGTTTCAGCCTTCACCCCCCCGGTACTTTTGAACGTTTTTTTCAAATCCTGGTCCGCCCCTGTTGCTATATGTAACATTGATATGACCAACGCACCCTATTGTTTCAGATATTTTGACATAATCCCCCCCCCCATTTAGAAATCTGTACAGACTTGAATTACATCTTTCAAATTCCTAACGGTAAATTTAGCTTGTACTTGAATATGACCCGAATAAAGGTGCGATTCTTCCTTTTATTGATGTTTTCTCACTCACCTAAGCACATCCACTAAAAAAAAGTCTGATTACAAACTTTGAGTTGAGTTGGTCAGACATTTTGGGTAGTAGAAGCAAAAGTGTTCTCAATTGCCCCATAGACATGTGTGTGCAGATTTTTGCTAGGTGTTGGGTGTCAGATGTTGGGTGCGAGGTGGTCCGGTGTTCCTACTGTCGGGTGTCAACCAACCTGCTTCGGTAGACCTGGGGTAACCCCTATTTCCGAATTAGCCCAGAATTTTTTGGGGACTTTTGTTGATATGTTGTTTTTGAGTCGTGAGGCTTTCAAGAACTTTTCCTGAAAATATCACTTGCTTCTTTGAGGTTTGGTCCGAAATTACGCTCCAGGATGTCCAGGACCATAAAGTCCTACAGCATATGTTTTCTGGAGTATTAAAATCTGGAAAAATATTTTTTTTATTTTTTTTCAGATTCAGTTTCAGACTTATTCTGTCTCTTCACAAAACATGTATAATCAAATAAAACAGATGATAAACCGTAATAATATAGTAACCATAGTTATGTCAAAGAGGAACATTTGATAACGGAATACTTTGAAGACTATTGTTTAAAATGAATGATTTGCAAATTTATAACAGATATAAGTGGCAATTTACAGAAAAACCAATGGCAAAGCAGTAATTTGGAATGCATACAGTGAAGGTACATGAGAACACTGCTAAACGCAAGGCTTGAGGGCGCAGTGCCCTCTGCAAAAAGGGGTAAAAAAGAAGTGAAAAATTTAAAGAGATTTACTTAAATACGAAAAACAACCGGGGGGACGAGACCAAAATGGGGTTTTTAACAAGACAGACAACAAAGAAAACATGATGTCTACTTAATAATGTTATAAATGAAATGGTAAGTTAAGATGAGATACAAAGAGACTAGGGGAAGGGAAGAAGTTAGAGGCATGTCATTCATAACCGCCCCCCCCCCGGGGGGTGTTTGCGCCCTTCTTCTTCCCTGGCTCTGTTTTTCCTTCCGCGCTTTCACCAGCCCTGGTTCCTTCGGTGACCGCGGTGCCTACCCCGTCGGGGTCTTTGTGTGAGAGACCGCCACAGTTGCCCCCACAAAAGGCTTTCAATATCTTTCAGAGTGACCAAATTTTGGCAAAATTTTCGAAAATGTGGCTTTGGGTGACATTGGTAAAATTTTTCAGCCAAAATATGTGGTCTTTTGGGATTAATTTTTTTAAAAAGGGGTCTTTGGGGGTGACACCGATGCCTGAAAGGGGGGTCTTACAGCTTACATATACGCGTGGCTTCCAAGATGGGAGTGCCCCCCACTCCCCGGCATACAGCTTCTTGAACAGGGACCTTTGTTAAACTTGTTTTAAAGGATGAAGAGTGCGGGGAGTCCCTGGAGTTCAGAGGGTCAGTTTGCATCATAGCTTATGCTCCAAGAGCAGGAGCAATTTGAATATCCATATTCTCCTGCAACAGGTGCATTCAAGTTTGGCTTAGAATATTTCGCCAGACTTTCCAGGACCCTATAGAGTTCGGACTCATATGGTCCAGGAATCAATAATTTCGGTCCAAAATTTCATAGAAGCTGTCAGCCTTGGCATTAAAGGCCACATCATTTTTTTTTCAAATTCAAATGCCTGTTTTTGTCTCTGAAGTGCAATTGTAATAAGTAAATCAACACCTTAGCCCCTATATTACCGTCCTGTCTGAAAAAAAAACCAGCACCACAGCATTTAAAAAAAAGCGGTCTTGAAGATGCCTTTACGACTTGTTCTAGACTAATCAGGCTGTAGCCGGTAACTAAAGGTCGTAAACTATCAACAACCTATACCTTTTTTTTAAATCCTTTAATTAGACAAATACATTAGTGTACATTTAAACACAATTTGACCTGTTTCAAATTTACCCCTGTACTAAATTTACCCCCTTATTTTACAAAGTTGCCCACATTTTCCAGAGGTTGGGGACACAAAAATCTGATTCAGCACCCCTTCAAATTATAGAAAACAGCTCATACTTCTTCCCCAAACTTTCTAGAATGGGATTTTGAATGTATACTCTACTATCTAAACGATACCAAACTCCTCCTTTTGGATTGTTCCATATTTGATATACCAAAATATAATGTGAATGTATTTTCACCAAGTATTTATTTTTTGGCCAGAAACGCTCAGGCGTTCTATGGGTGCGCGAAAGGATTAACTTGTTTTCGTCTAATGAAAACTAAATGGTGTGTTTGTGTAAAACAATTTCCTTTCACGAGATTAGGAAATATGATGTAAAACTGTTTTAAAATAACTGGAAACACCTCTAAGTAAACAATGCATAAAATCGTATTTTTGAAAATACGGCGTGTTACTCTTCAAGCCACTTCCAGGGTCATTCCCAATTATATCAGTGCAAAAAAGGACTTTGATGACAAATAAAAAAAATAGGGGCGCGATTTGTTGATATTTTGAAGAACTTGCTGAGTGGCTTCAATTAGTTTCATACTTGAGAACACACGATCAAAAACTTTTAACTTCAAAATGCATATATGGATATGTTTCATGGCACCTGTAAAATGTTCCTTAAATAACTGCGTTTTTGCCTGGAGCTGGACTCACAACATTAAAATGATGTTTTTTAAAGTTATATTTGCACTGTTTCGGGTCCCCTTTTACAGTTATTTTGCACGTTTTTGAGTCCCGGCTGACAGTCAAACGACGTTTTTTGTTTAGAACATTTTTAACAGTGCCGCGAGTGTGTATTGTGTGTGCGTGTGTGGAGTACGTATGTGTGTGCGAAGTGTGGTGTGCAATGTTGTGTGTGTGAGTGGCAATGTTGTGGTGTGTGGGGGTTGTAAAAAGTTTCTGTAAAGATAATTGACTGATTCACTTTAACTGGAACCTACGGGTATACTTCCCACCCACTTACCCGGCACCCTGATAAATTCTGATACTATATCTGACAGATCATCCTTTAGAAATTTATTCCATTTGAACTAATTGGGTCTATGTAAACCTATAAAACTGACTTCATTAAAACAAAAGTGAACTGAAGCTGTTAAACTGTTGTAGCACCACAACTTCAATTCTTCTTTTTCGGGCCTTAATAAACGGTCCCCCAAATACCTTGTCCCCCTCTTGATGACAGACTTTTGTCATGACAAAACTCACTTTGATGGTAGATTTCTTCATCAAAATAATTTATTGTTTATCCAGAAACATTTTTCCATGTAAAATTTCAATCATTTGTGGAAAGTTAAATGCCTTTTTCTTAAGCAAGCATTTTTTAAAATGATTTTTTTCAAACATACCCCAAAAGAGTTGCAACTCTTTAATTTGTTGGCTACTTATTGCAACACTAATTTTGTCCTTAATGCATAAAACAATTTTGAAATGCACTGTCACATTATCAGCCGTGTAATCCCGATTACAAATGCTTACGTAATATGAGGGCAAGAAGTATACAGGTATGGGTCATGAAAGAAAAGATAATGATTTATGAATTGATGAATTGATTCAGGTGTTGGTCTGAAAAGAGAAGCTAAATTTAAATGAATGCTTAGGAATGAACTGAATGAGTCTGAAGGCCCGTAGAACCGGTACAAAGTATGTTCGCGGCAGCCCAAACCCACCTCCACGTGGTACCAGACGGATACCCAGGCTTACCAGTGGTCGTTCCAGCACGGTTTAATGCTCGGAATGGATAAGCCTACCAGTGTCGTCCCCAGCTATGGGTTTTTACAGCTTGTTATACCATCAGTACTGACCCATAGGATGCGAGGCTGTGACGGGTCCCTATTCCCCAGCGACTCGAGCTTTGGACACGAGGCCGGAGACAGCCTGGTGTGAACTAACGGGCATTGGGTTGGCCTGATACCAAGAATTTACCAGCGGTATTTCTAACCCAGCACTATGAACGCGTGGATTTCCAGCGGCTATGGAGCTTGGAGGAAAAATTGAGGCTTGGAGAAATCTTGGAAACAGGCTGTGCTCCGTAAAGATAGGGGGCCGTTTCTAATTGTTTTTGTGATGCAAGTTGCAGCGTTCAGGCAGTACCCACCACCTGTCTATATTGTCTACATATATGAATAGAATTACGTTATCGAATTTCACACGCGTATTGACTTGGCGCACTAACTGTAAGTTGAGGCGCCCATTCAACCCAAAACATTAAACCAGACCATATCGTACCTCACATCACTTACAACTGGACGTTATTCTTTACGTAATTGCAACCTTTTCAAGAAATCTTTCCATTACAGGTGAAAGCGGAGGTGGAGGACGTTGAATTGAGGGGCGTATGGTGGGGGGTGGGCGTGGAGGAAAGAGGGAGAAGGTGGTTAGGGGGATGAATGAGCATGGGGAGCGCGGCATTGCATGTGATCTCTCCATTGCAAGGGTCGTTTACTGAGGTAGAACGAGCGAGATGCACTGGCATTTTTGGAAGAATGGGTTCCTTAAAGGGTTGCAAGGAGAATGGCAGTGTACACCAAACGCCATGCGAAACTTAGAGCCAAGTACCAAGCTACTGTTCGAGTTAAGTTGACGATTACACAAACATTAGCAATTTGCCATAAATTTTTTTCACCAGGGCAGGAACAGATCGAGTCAAAGGGCCGATCAGTAACCTTACAAATTCTATGTGACGTCGCTTGTGTAGCTGCATTGACAAAATGGTGGAACACACCCGATATTGGAATAACGACACTTAATTTAAATTCAACTAATGGCAAATTTATTTAGAGAATAAAGGTAGATTTGGGGAACCGGTACTCCTCTTATTAGACGAATTTGAACCCAAGTGCGATACCATTCATTTTAATTAATATAATGAAGAGGAAGGATGCTAGTGAGATTGATGTGGAGAGCGCGGGAGTGTGTGGGGGGGGGCGTGTCGAGGGGAAAGGGAGGCGAGAATATCTCTGCTCAAAATTCTTTGCCGCAGCTTCCTATCCCCTAATGAAAATCAGGAAATATTGTTGGCTCACGCCTACCCCCCCCCCCCATGAAAATGTCTGGTTACGCCATGGAGGGGGGAAGGAGGGAAGGAGAGGCGAGAAGGAGAGAGAGAGAGAGGGATGGAGAGATGATAGAGAGGCCTGAAGATCAGGTTATGTACTAACGGAGCGAAGAGAGGTAAATAAGGAGGGGAAAGGGAGAGAGAGAGAGGAGAGTAAAGAGGGATAGGGAACAGAAGATGACAGCGAGAGGGAGGGAGGTGAGGAGGAAGGAGTTGAGAGGAAGAGACGGGTCAGGGAGATAGAGTAGAGAAGGAAGAGGAGAAGCGAGAGAGAAAGGGAAGAGAACAGGGACCAAGTACAGTAGTATAGATGAGATATGGGTGAGTAAATTGGACGTTCTCTGCGCTCTTGCGGGTCTTTCCCCTCCTGCTTGCTCCCGCTCTTTCTCTACTCTCTCTCTCTCTCGTTGTGTTTCTTTCTTTTCTTGAGGTACACGCGGGAGCTGTGTAGTGATATTGTGTGGAGATCGGGTGTATCCCGCCCGAGTTTAGGAGCGAGCGAGGCTCGTGTGCGCTGTTCTGGCGTGCTGTTCCTATTATGAAACGGAGGTGCAGTGACGAGCGGACCCACCGCGCTTGAGTGAAGAGAGTACCAGAGAGTAGATTTATTGGAATAGAGCACAGAGACTGGAGTTCAGGGGAAGACGTGAACATACGGGCGTGAGAGAGAGATAGCAAAGAGCGATAGGATAAATACCCGAAGCTTGTTACCACTGGCTGACCCAGAATCAATCAGTGCAAACGGTTCAAGGCCATAGAATTCTTGTTTTTAAAGACTTGGAACTTAGAAAATGCCCATTGGCCCTCAAAATGGACCTTCAGATTGTTTGGCCGTTGAGGAATTCCTTCAACAAGATTCATTGTCTACATCATACTGCTTTGACCTTAGATAACCCATGCTGTTTCAAAAGAATGTCCTTTAATCACTTCATGTAACCATGGACCACAATCTGTTTCTATCCAATAGGGTCTTTTCTTAATGGTTCTTGTAACTGAGATTGTTGGTAAATTTTGAATGTTATTATTTCCAGTGCACTTTTTGTAGGGTTTAAACGTGACAATATAACATTTCACAGATGAGATGAAATTAACCAAATATTTTGTGGCTACCAACATAACCTTTTGATCTTTTACCCAAGGGCCGGAACTGCAACCCGCGTGCGATGATGCCCAGTAGTTAATTGCCTGGAAGCGACACCTAATTCAAAAAACCCCCCAAGGGATATCACCAGAAGCATTGTAATTGTACATATAACAAGGCTTGAAAATTAACTGGCTCCATAAATTAAGTCATTTGACTCTAATGACCTCAATACCTTTGACCTTGTTCCCAACACATATCTAAATTGCCCTTACCAAAGCAAAAAGGCAGCACCCAATTACAAATTATTGGTCTGATCATGGGGATAATGATTCCCCTTTCTGTTATCCCCACTGGGCATAAGAGCAAAAAAAGTTCATCGAGAATTGCACAAAAGATTATCTACCCTTTGACTTTGAGCATGTAAGTTCGTGGCACACTGATATGATCTCCATATGGCAATCATATAGGGTGGTCCGAGCTGGATTGAAATTGGATTGCGCATTGTGTTTGTGAGCCACATCCTGATGGATGATATAGTTGAAAGTCGGGTAATGCCGACGGGGTAATCCCGAACGAGCGATTTCACTATATTGCGAAAGGAGGGAGACCGTGTTAACACCCTATGGTGTTAGCTGCCTTGGACTTAATTCAAAGATAAACTGACCAAAAATGGAAATTCGTACATTCTCGCGCGAATTACAAAAAACACTTTTTAGTGAAAATGAATATTCAGAAACATATATTTCTGGATGGAAATAATCGCATCTACAAGAAGAGAGAGAAAGGGTTTATAGTTTAAATAGGACTAGGGTTCCTTCACAATTAAAAGCACGTACAACAGGGCGCCACATCCATGACGAAGTTATGAAAGTAACGAGATTACAAACTTCACTGGGTTGTGGTAATCCGAACGATCCGTTTCCATGGCAACCACATATAGGTGTGTCCACTCATTACTAATTTGAACTCTCATCGAACTTTTAATATAACATTATGATCATAAACCTTATGTTGCAAGAAACAAAAAGTCATATTTTGTCCTCAAAAGTGGCTGCATTGAAAAACCACGTTCGGCAATAGGCGAGGGTAGGGTAATCCCGAACGACGCCATTTTTTTGTTTTGATCATAAACTTCTTTTATAACAGGTTTGAGTAGAAAACCATGGGTATGAGGTTAGAGTTTTGTATACTTTTTACTGATATGGTATCTTACAATACTTGTTTTCCATGGATTATGGCTTCAATCGAAGGTGTTCGGCATTACCCGACTTACCCCTACGATGTAAAGAAATACTAATCTTGCTGTTACAACATTCCTCGAGCGAGAGAAAGTTAAGGCTAGGTTAGTGGCTAGAAGAGGGTGTCTCGTGCACCCCCTGAAATAAATTTCTAATCGATGGCTTTATATCAGAAAAACGCGTAGAAAACGATTAGCTATGTTAAAAAAATCAAAAGTGTCCATCTACCATTTTTATGTAAATTATGCAATTAGGAACGCATTAAAAAAATCATATCTCAACAACAAGAAAACACAAAATGTTGTTCTGGAGACATGTGAACTCTTGTCGATCACATTTGTATTAGTATCTTGCTTCGGGATCCAAGATGCAGCCAATCATGCCGCTCCAACGATCTGTAAAACCAGAGAAGATGAGAAAAATCAAAAACGATGTATACAACCCCCCATGTAATATTTAATTGTCTAGTCAAAAATAAACTATAATTATAAATTCAAGTAAGAGATGTATGTCCTTAACCACAAGAAACCTCATTCATCTTGTTTGTATCAGGCGCGGATAGGAGGGGGCGCGCGCCTCCCGGTAAGTCTGGCAAAAATCTGCCAAAATCAGCCCATTTTGGACAAGTTTCAGCTTCAGCCCCTGTAATTGACGTTTCAATCGGATCCGCCCTGGGTATGATATGCATGCTTAAAATTCAATGCAACGACTAATTTCTCCCATCAAAAATATTTGAAAAAAACAAAAAATTAAAAAACTGAAAAAAATAAAAATAATAATAAAAGTCTAAATTAAAGTAGGAGATATGTCTTTGACCAGTAGAAACACAGATTGCGAGTGGTTTGTTAAAATTAAGATGGCGGTCAATATGGCACATTTAAACAATAAACCTTAAAAATTACCTATTTTTGTCTATATATATATAGACATAGCACCCCAGAAAGAATGATAAAGTGCAAATTAAAAAATATGTCTATATCATTAGTAACTCAGAATGCATTTTGTTCCAGTAGTATTTCTTAAATTCAAGATGTCGGCTAAAAAGCCGCTTTCAAGATTCAGTTTTGAACTCGGTGATATTAGCCGACATCTTCATTTTCAAATAGTTAACCAAACAAAAATACCAGCATTTGGGTTTAATGGGTCAACCGACACACTTTCTCATACTTTAAGTTCATATTTTCATCCTATTTTGGGACAATTATAAGGTAATTTCTATTTTAACACCTTGAAGGCGGACAAATTGGCCGCCATAGTGAATATTAAATATACTCCACTAATCAAAAAACAGGCAGATATGAGTTTCTGATAGTCGAAGACATATATTCTTAAGTTTATTTCTCATTTTATGACTAGACGACTAAATAATACAGGCATTAGCTTTGATGTTTTTATTAATTTTGTAGATCTTTGAGGCGTCTGAAGAAAACAACAATACAGATATGCATGCGCAAGCGGTCATAATGTCTCTTTGAACAACAATTTTTGTTTCTTGTTGTTGAGATACGGTGAAAACAATATTATCTTTCTGTAATGGTGATCCTAATTTGCATAAATTTACCTAAATATGGCACGTGGGACAATTTTTGAATTTTCTAACATAGCTTATGTTTGTGACGCATTTTTTTGATATAGAGACATTATTAGAAATTGATTTCAGGGGGGTGCCACGAGACCCCCTTCTACCTACTAAACTAGACAGTGTACATTGAAAAATAAAACCATGTGATGAAATATTGCAGAACAGTATAAATAATTACCATTCTAGAATCACAGTTTTTAAATTGTTTAAAAAGAACAATTTTTCAGACATTGAAACCCGTGACCGTTAGCATCAAATAGAACACCTCATAGCCACCTGGATCTGGAATTATCAAAGTCTTGTCAAGAACTTCCAGATTCGGTTGCTGAGCTGAGTAGACTTGTTCAGATCAACCAATATGTGCTGATTGTGCATTTTTTCACCCCACAAAACAAAGTGGGGCTTGACTTCTCCCCCCCCCCACCCATGATGGTATATGTGGGAAAACCCGATCTAGGAGCGAGCCATGGATCGATCCAGGATCCGTGCCTTGTTCCTGCTGCAACCATACCCTAATTAACGGAATAAACCGCAATACATTCATTGCGATTTATTCTGTAAAAAAAAAAATCATGCATCCCCAACATCCCATTAACACTTTCTTATATATTTAGACTGATTTTTAAATATAGTGTCACAATGGAGCATGATGATCCTGGATCGCAACCAAAAGCATGATCGATCAGGAGCGATCCTGCCTCGCCTTCTTATAGATCGAGGTTATCTCGCAGATTACCACCATACCCCCTGCTGCGCAATCAACTGTTTAATACAAATTTTAAAACCATATGATTGGTTTATTATGATTGGTGTTTTTATAACATGTTCATGACATGAAGCTGCTCTACAATGGGAACTAAACAGAGTCGTGGCATCGGCTTCCGAACCAGCACCGAATTCCGACCTAACCATCGTCGCTCAATGGAGGGCACCAACATTATACGCAAAACGATGTTCACCCTGGAGAAATATTCTACAGATGGCCTGGTGCAGTGGGGTACAACCGTGTCTGTAGACCCAACACTAATCCGTAAAATGACAGATGCCCAACGCCGAAAAGAATAGAGATTGTAGTCGGAGCAGGAGTGGGGGCTCCTGCAGCAATTGTAGCTCTTGTAGCGGCACCCTTATTTCTAGGAACTCTAGCAACAATAACAAGTCTAACTGCAGACAGCGGGAATGCGGCACAGCTGTCAGCTGGAGTTACTGCAGGAAATGCAACTGGCAGGTGTTCGATTAACAGAGGATCAAGCTTCAGATTTAACTGATTATGTTACTTGAGTGAAATTCTCCATCCAAGACCTAGGTGTGGTGTATAAACCAATGTGAGGAGCTTGCTTTCAAGCGCGTATGTTATGGAGGTGAGGTGGTTACATGGCTCGAGTTGCGGGTTGCCCAAATTCTCCATCCAAGATCTCGGTGTGGTGTTAAACCAATGTGAGACGCATGCTTTCAAGCGCGTATGTTATGGAGGTGGCGGTGGTACATGGCTAGAAGTTTGCGGGTTGCCCAAATCTCCATCCAAGATCGGTGTGGTGTTAACACCAATGTGAGACCGATGCTTTCAAGCGGCGTATGTTATGGAGGTGGCGGTGGTACATGGCTAGAAGTTTGCGGGTTGCCAAATTCTCCATCCAAGATCTCGGTGTGGTGTTAAACCAATGTGAGACGCATGATTTCAAGAGCGTATGTTATGGAGGTGGCGGTGTACTGGCTGAAGTTTGCGGGTTGCCCAAATTCTCCATCCAAGATCTCGGTGTGGTGTTAAACCAATGTGAGACGGCATGCCTTTCAAGCGCGTATGTTATGGAGGTGGCGGTGAGTACAGGCTAGAAGTTGCGGGTTGCAAATTCTCCATCCAAGATCTCGGTGTGGTGTTAAACCAATGTGAGACGCATGCTTTCAAGCGCTTATGTTATGGAGGGGCGGTGGTACATGGCTATAGACGTTGCGGGTGCCCACTAGGAAGGAAAATATGATGGCCAGTTTCCCAAATTTATTCCACAGGACTTAAAATTGTGGAACATGATTTTGAAATATTCAGCAAAATTCTTTGGGAAGCACACGTTTACCGCACAATCCTACAAGGAGTGCTTCGGTTGCAAGATTTGGAAAATCCACAGGATCCAACCAAAATGTTGAAAAGACCTGCAAATATAATGCACTTAAAGAAGATTCAATACTACAAGCTTCCAAGATGAGCATGAAGATGAACATTCAAAGCAAATGATTTCAGTTCTGCTTTGATTAAAAGTAAGATGAATGGTTGGTTTACTTCAAATCTGGCCAGTTCTGTAGATGCGATAACACATAAGTCAGTGCCTTTAGAGATGGCCTTCCAAATATTTGCGAGGTGATTTGGAAAAACAATCTAAAAAAACAAAACCATCAACAAGGAGTCCTTGTTTCGACTCATTTAAATGAATTGTTCATGCTAATTTGAATGTGCCCAGGAAAATGAAGATTTTTTTTTACCACAATTGACAACTGGTAATTTTAACGTGGTGCTAAAGGATTAAGACACTTGTGCTTGCAGTGTAAGGATATTAAGACTTCCTTATGGATTCAGATTTTCTTATGGATAGAAAACAAGCAAGTTCATTTTTAAGGATGAAATCTAGATGGACATATCTCATGTCAGGAGTTCATAAGGGTCCCGTGTAGGGTCCTGTTCT